>JAFEMH010005681.1:0-153408 GCA_022495995.1 Adenophora triphylla var. japonica
CGGGATTAGTCGGGACCTAGGCGGGGCTTAGAACTAGGCATTGGAGAGGGGCCTAGCGCCTAGGCGGGGCCTAGGCGCCCTTAGGCGGGGTCTTTTGGAACCCGCCCAGGCGTCCTTAGGCGGGGTCTTTTAGAAAGCGACACACTTTGCCATTTTGGGCGTCCCACTGATAAGTCACACTTCCTAAAATGGAAAAGAATCTTTACTATTTCTTCCACTCATTCTCTCTCCTACATTATTATAATACTCACAACACCATTATAATTTACTATTCTCTCCACTCATTCTCTCTCCTACTCAACTATCTACACTCACAACACATCAATCTTTTCACTTTTTCCTTAATTCCCGTGCGAAACAGTAACTGCGTCGCTTGTTATGGGACGGAGGGAGTATATATACTAGTAAAAGCCCGTGTCTGAGGACACATTTTTTGTGTTTTTAAGGGCAAAATGGGAAATGGACATCTTAGTGAGGGCAAAATGGAAAATTTGGCCATGGGAACTGTTCATTGTACTGTAGCAAGGACAAGTTCCCATTTATACTATAGATATATATTCCATACTTTTCTTTTTGATTTGCCAAAGAAAATAATGCCTTATAAACAACTAAAGTATAGGCAATAAAATTGTTGGACAAATGAAACAGCTATTCTGAAACGGAGGGAGCAGCCAACATCTCAGGATACTCGTAGTTCTTAGAGTCCGTTTGGGAGTGTGATCTCATCCCCTAAACGCGCGTTCGTTTGGGATGTCACCGCAAAAGAGTGTTTGGGAGAAAAATCGTGTTTGCGTTATCTGGAACTACCTGGTGAACATAACATGACCATGGATGACATTTGATCGAACCTGATCCGCATCAAAGGCGATCAACACCAGTTGGTGGTCGTCGAGTTGATCGTGTTCTTAGTAGTTTAGTTGACAATTGAGAACTTAATGAGTAAGTTCTCATTTGTTTGGTCAGTCGAGTTGGTGGTTGCGGAATTGATCGTGTTAATAGTTTAGTTGACAACCGAGAACTTGCGATAAGTTCTCGGTTGTTTAGTCGCCGAATCGTCAGTTGATCGTGTTCTTAGTAGTTTAGTTGACAACTGAGAACTTACTGGTAAATTTTCAGTTGTTTAGTTGCCGGAGTTGGTGATCGCCAGAGAGGCCAAAGAGGCCAATGAAATTGATCATGTTCTTAGTAGTTTAGTTGACAACTGAGAACTTACTGATAAGTTTTCATTTGTTTGGTTACCGAAATTGATCGTGTTTTTATTAGTTTAGCTGACAACTGGGAACTTTGGTCAAGAGGTCGACAATGTTGGTGGTCACCGGAGTTGATCGTGTTCTTATTAGTTTAGTTGACAACTGAGAACTTACTGATAAGCTCTCAGTTGTTTGGTCCCCGAGGTAAAATAAAAATCGCCTGAGTTGATGGTCGTTGGAATTGGTGGTTGCCGAAGTTGTTGACGGGAGAAGATGGGGAGGAGGTTGCCTAAAGTGACGGTAGTCGGAAAGAAAGTAAACTGATAAGGTGGGTGAACTTAGTAAAATGATAAGAGAGTGGACTTAGTAAAATGAGAAGGAGTGTACTTATTAAACTAGAAATTATATGAAATATTTCTTGTATTATAACGTAAAATTGATAAGTTTAAGAGATTATATGGTAAATCCCTCTAAATTATTTGAAGAATAAGGAAGTACATTAGTAAGTCTTATAAAAAAAAATATTTTCTTCTCATAATACTCGAGAAAATGAAAATGATTTTCGAAAAATATTTTTCGATGTTTTGTGAATCTTAAAAAATATTTTTTGAAAAATATTTTTCAATGTTTGGTAGTTTATTAAAGTAACTTTCTAAAGATAAAATCAATAAAAACAAAGAAAAATGAGAAAAATATTTTTTGAAAAACAACTTCCTTACTCAGGTAAAAATAAGAAAGTCATTTTCCTTATAATTCAAGCTCATTTTCCTTGTAAATCAAGCTCATTTTCTGTTGATCGGAAAAATATTTTCGGTACACTTGAATTACGTCGGCATTGATTGCACCCAAATCGTTTCCCCTGGCCTCTATTGCTTGGTTCGACGCTACACTGCAATTCGGTTTCGGACTCACTTCCCCCCAACTTCTCCTTCTTCACAATCGCAGCATCGCTAAGCCCTCTCTCTCTCTCTCAATCCAATTCGAAGGTGAGTTTTCTCTCTCTAATCTTCAATTATGAAATTCTCCTTTCTATTGTCTTAATTTGTTATTTTTCATCTGCATTCTTTCTTCAAATTTTGATACCCTAGTTCTTAATGCTATCTTTTACCCAACTCTGAAACCCCAATCGCCAATTTCGCCTTTTGTTTTGTTACATGGTAACTGATAATTAAGTGTTGTCGCAAAGCTTCAAAATTATGGTTTACGTGTAGGAATTAAGTAAGTCTTGCATAATTTGATTAGGATCTAGGATAAGTGATATTTGAACATTGAGTGGAGAGTCTGTCAATGGTGATTTTTGGGTTTTCCTTATTAAGTGGGGCTATACTTTGTGAAATGCAATTAATATGTAATTGGTGTGATTACTCTAAGATAATACTCCCTGTCTGAAGAGCAAATTTGTTTTTTTTTTTTCGGTCACTAAGTAACAAGTAACAACATGTGGCCACACTGGCAGTCAAGAAAGAATTGATATCCGGAAAATTGCCATGGATGCCTGCACCCTATTTTTTAAAATTGAAAGCTACTAGTTTTATTTCCATCCTTTTTTTTGGGTGTCTGACCTTCCTCATGTTACAGACCACAACATTGCAGCGTCGTCAAACTGTAGAGGATGAAGACTGTCAAGGAATGATCATGATTCCGTGTCTAAGCTAGAATGTTAGATATCTGAAGCTATTTTGGCATATCAGTTTACATCAGGGTTATTCGTTGTTGCAGAAGGAGTTCGATGTTTGCCAAGTATTGAATTAGCTCGTAATACTCCAAAGGTCTGAATATTTGGCTTTTAATGCAGTGAAATAGCTTGATCTGTATGTTACAGTGTTCATATGTCTCTTATTTTAATAGCTCATATCTTGCTATGATTATATGATGCCCGCTTCTTGGATGTTTTCTCATTTCATTGAAACAGGACCATGCCTCGCAAAGTAAATTACGGAGTTGATCGTGATGAAGACTATGACATCTATAATGATTACAATGACGATTATGAATACGATTATGGTTATGGAGTAGAGGAAAATGGCAAGTCATCCTTAACTTCATTTTGAGAATTTCGACCGTTTTTTACCTTATTACTTAGGTTGTATCCTTTTTCATAGCTTCTTCAAAGATTAGATCTTCTTTATGCAGCTGGTGGAATATACCCAGATTCTGGAGCATCCGTAATGGCCAGGTCTCTTTTTGCGTCATTGCCATCAGCCAAAGGGTCTATAATCTTTCAAAGACAGAAAATTGACCTTTTGAGTGAAGATCACAATAGGTTCCACAAGCATGGAAATATACAAGGACAATTTAATGACTTCCATGAGGCTTTTAGCTCTCAAAACCATCTCAAGGTTAATATAGGTGCACACATGATCTCAAGTCAAATGCCAATTAAAAGAGATATAAGTAGCTTCTCTTGCACTGGAATGTAACTGCCCTAATGGGCAAGCTTTACAAACTTTGGTTAAACCAAACTAGAAAATTGTGTTTGGGTTGATATGCTTGAGTTGTGGCCAGTTCTTCAACCAGAATTACAAAAGTTACAATCCATAGTATTCTTAGTATAGTCTTGAATCTTAATAATGGACGAGATTCTATCTCCCAAATCGTTTCAAGTTTTAGAAGTATATTAATATTTATTTAATTTAATACCATATTGTCTTTTAAAAATGAAAAGTTGACTCTTTGGTTGAAAATCACAGAATATTATCTAATGTTGACAATGATTTCTAAGACTTTAAGTAAAGAATTTAGGGAATACAATGCAGGCTCAGAAAAATCTTTGTGCTTCAAGCACCTATCATTCCATAATCCTAACATGACTCATTTCTTCTACGATTGTGAGGATTTCACTCTCTAACACACCCAGAGTATTTTAGTCTACGCGTCAATAATATCACCGTGCATCAGGGTCATATCATTTGTATAGCAACGCAGCCTCGAGTGAGGAAAGAAAATTTTCGCCAATATGCAAGTCATATCTTTGAAATTACAAGTCAGATATGGACCTTATCTTGTATGGCCTTCACTTTCAAATTTATATCTGAACCTTCTAAGACCGCGTTAAATACTAAGCCACTAACGGTTAGTTTACTCCAAATATATGGTGTCGGCACGCTAATGTATCACTTTCTTAAGCTAATGACGATCCACATTTCTGCTGATAAGTTTAGCTGCATGTTGAGTAATGTCACCTTGTTAATATTGTCTTTTGATTTAGAATTCTCGTCATTATTTTTGATGTAGCAAACGGACCAACTCTAGTTCATAATTATATACTTGTAATAGATTTTATGCAATGGATTGGACATATATTAATGGCCAGTTTTAAACAATGGAACTTGTTAAGTAATCTCAGCCCATTTTGTCAAATTTTGAGTTTAATTCGTTGGTTTTCTTGAGAGAGTATAATACTCCCTCCGGTCTAATATTGTTTGGTTAAATCGTGTGGCCTATTTTCATTTCAATTCATAAATTTTCTGGAAAAAAATACTTTCTCCTTTCTAAAGTAATTACTTTTTAATTAATTTTTCAATTAAAAAAATGTGGTATTAGGGGTGGACTTACGACCTCAGCTTTACTGACAAAGACACTCAGCATCAGCAAAGACTGAATCTAGGATTACCGCCGTCGTCGTATTATCGGAGTTATTACAACAAGAAAGGAGGAACAAAGAAATGGTTTTATTGCAAAATTACCTAGAAAACAACCAAGAATGGTTTGGAGAAGGGGAAGATTTGTTTGAAGCAGCCACCTCCACTGTTCCTGGATGCCATTTACATTTACTCCTGCTAATAGGTATCATTTCCGCCTAATTTGGCTGCCATATGTTTTTCCTACCTAAATGAATGTCTGTTTTAGCATACAATCCTAAATAAATAGGAAGGAATTACTATAAACATGGTTGAAGCTTTCTTTTTTTCTAATTCATGATTACTGATTCATATTTGCCTATATTTGGAATTCAATTCCCAAATGCAAGGCTTTAAACATGGTAGTAAACTTTAAATAAAGCCTTGCTAATATTGATTTTTAATTATTACCCTACATGAATTTGTTAGTGTTTGTGTGTTGTTAAGCCTAAACTTAACGGCTTATTTAATACCGCAAGTGCACTGTGTAGATGTAATATAGAAACGACAAATGTGGGTCGAATCTCACAAGGACAATGCTACTATTGAATAATGTTGCTTATATTGAGATTAATGATAAAATAAGATTGGGAAATTTCTATTTATGAAAATACTAGAAACAATTACAAAACTACTTTAATTTGGATTGAACTTTATGATGAAAATATTATCAAGGTTGGAATTCACACAATATGCAATCAATATTAATCATGTTTTTGTAAGTTATTTATATCATAAATCAAGGATGATAAACTAAGTTGTGCTAACTTCTCACAATCAAGGTATAACACACATATTTTAGACTAACACGACCTTCTTTCGATGGTTTCATACATTAGTCAAAATTCATTAATTTTATAAATCCACGTATTTTCCATTAAATGATCATCTCTGGACAATTAATCTATTCTCGTGATTAATCGTGCCTAGTTCCATTCATATGGTTTCGTTAATCAAGATTCACGAATAAGTAAGTCTTGATTAAATAAAATCATACAAATATGGACGTCTCCTATTTGTAGGCATTAAGATCAATAAGAAAAGAATTGATTTAAGATAAAGAGAAAATGTTATATGATTTACGTGGATGAATTACATGTCTTGCATAATTTCCAACCCCAAGAAATGGAGGATTACTCACAAGCCATTGTAACTTTAATAATAAAAGAACAAGAAGAAAGCATAAAAATAAAGTAAGAGAAAGAGATACTTATTCTTGATAATTGTAGAAGAGACAAATAATTGGAAAGAAATCTTCAAAATCTTTTATAACTTCAATCTTGAAAAATATGTGAACACTAAGGAATTCCCAAGAATCTTGAATGAATTGGGAATTTTGATGTTTATGGAATGTAAAACTATGCTAGAGTATGTTTACAAAAATTTCTGGATGCTAAATACTGGCTTATACATCTCTATTTATAGGCACTTGAGCCATAAAGTCAAGACTGTTCCAAAAAGGCTCCAAGCAAAAGCCACCTGCTGATTGCACTTTTTCACTTTGTACGATCGTGCATTTTGAATTTGCACGGTCGTGCATTTTGAATTTGCACGGTCGTGCCCTTCTTTTTGCACGACCGTGCAAACCTTGATTTTCTGCTACGTTCTCAGTAATTCCGAAAATTGTTTTGCACGGCCGTGTCTTTCTCTTTGCACGGTCGTGCAAACCTTAAAATCCTCCTTTTACTCTTCTTTTCTCACCAAAATGCTCCAACTTTGTCCCTTGTCACCCAATGATGTCCGTGAACATTAATCCATGCCAAAATTGCTCCAAAACACCTGTTTCAACCACAAACACCACCCAAGCATAATATCCACGATTAATAATTTATAATAATCTAAAATGGACTAAAAATTAAGTTAATAATGCAACTACAATGCTATAAGTACCTATAAAATAGGCACTTATCATGTGTGTGTGTGTGAAGCCTCCTCAATGCATGATGCCCTCAATCTAATTTGTAGTCTTAAGTAACCTTTAATTTGCATGCCCCCCCCCCCCTTTTTCAATCTGAATTTTCAAGAAGATGACATGATTTTAGTATTTTAGTCTAGTCTAAAGAAAATATAACCTAGGAAGTTGAAGTTATTATGTAATTTATGGCCTGTATGCACATTACAAATCAACCCATATTAATTGACATTATCTCAATATTTTTTTCCGAGTATTCATATCTAAATATTGCCTTATACTTTGTTCCCACAAGAATTAAAGCTATGGATTCAACTTGGATTACATCTTGAGCTAATATGGATTTCGCTTCTCTAAATATTTTCTGGCATCGTCGTTATCGCCATATAGAAAGTTTCATCTTCTGCCGAAGAAAATAAATTGTGGTCCTGATAGTGTTTGGTTATTTGGCGGGAATGTGCAGTTATAAGAAGTTCTTTATAAGCTTTATGGTAACCTGACTTCACATTATAGTCATTACCCCCAACAGATTTCTAATATGAATCATTAAAAGCTTAAGACTTGACTATATATATATATATATATATATATATATATATATATATATATATATATATGATTAACTTGAATGATGTTAAGTGTGGATAAAATGGCTACGCCGTTATATGTTACAAAAGCATGAAGTGTAAATGCCCTAACGGGTAAGCTCTACAAACTTGGGTTAGGAGTTACTAGAAAATTGAGTATGGGTTGAGATGCTTGAGTTGTGGCCGGTTCTTCAACCAGAATTGTAAAAGTTACAATCCATAGTATTTTTTATGTAGTCTCAATTCTCAAATCTTAATAATGGACGAGATTTATTCCCAAACCATACTAAATATAAATAATAGAAGTATGTTAATATTTATTTGATTTAATACCATATTGTCTTTTAAAAGTGAAAAGTTGTCTCTTTGGTTGAAAATCACAGAATATTATCTTAAGTCGACAATGATGTCTAAAATTTTAAATAAAGGGTTAAGGGAATACAATGAAAGCTCAGAAAAAACTTTGTGCTCAAGCACCTATCATTCCATAATCCTAAACATGACTAATTTCTTCTACGATTGTGAGGATTTTACTCTCTTAACACACTCAGAGTACGCGTCAACAATATCACCATGCATCACAGTCGTATAATTTCTATCGCAATGCAGTTCGGAGTGACGAAAGAAAATGTTTGCCAATATGCAAGTCATATCTTTAAAATTACAAGTCAGATATGCTCCTTATCTTGTATGGCCTTCTCTTTTAAATTTATGTCTGAACCTTCCAAGATCTCGTTGAACACTAAGTCGTTAACGGTTAGTTATTCCAAATATATGGTGTCGGCACGCTAATGTATCAATTTCTTAAGCTAATGACGATCCACATTTCTGCTGATTAGTTTATCTGCATGTTGAGTGATGTCACCTTGTTACCATTGTTTTTTGATTTGGAATTCTCATACTCCCTCCGTCCCAATCTAAACGTCTCATTGACCGAAAATTGACATGTTTGACTTAGACTAATTTATTTATCAATAACAATTTTTAAAATTTCAATAGGATGATTAGATTTGCATTTATGTCTAAGTCAAACTTGTCAGTTGACCGAAAATGAGACATTTAGATTGGGACGGAGGTAGTAATTATTTTTGATGTAGCAAACGGACTAACTCTAGATCATAATATTATACTAGTAATAGGTTTTATGTAATGGATTGAACAGATATTAATGGCTAGCTAGTTTTAAACAATGGGACTTGTTAAGTAGCCTCAACTCATTTTGTCAATTTTTGAGTTTAATTCGTTTGTTTTCTTGAGAGAGTATAATACTCTCTCCGGTCTGAAATTGTTTGGTTAAATCATATGGCCTATTTTTCATTTCAATTCATAAATTTTCTTGACAAATTCTCTCTCCTTTCTAAAGTAATCACGGGGTACTTTTGAATTAATTTTTCAATTAAAAATGCGGGATTAGGGGTGGACTTACGACCTCAGCTTCACCGAGGGCACTCAGCATCAGCAAATATTGCATCAGTTCTACAAACACCTTCAGAGCTGACCTCCGTCTTTGTTAGAGATAATGAAGGAGATTCACCAAATATGTAGTTACCTAAGTTGGTATTGAGCCAACTTAGGTAAGTTACCTTAGTTAGGAGTATTTCCAATTAGAATTATATTTACTTTTGAATTAAGGAGAACCAAAAGTAACTACATACTCCCTCCGTCCCAGCCTAAAAGCCACAAATTTCCTTTTTGGGCGTCCCATTTAAAAAGGCACTTTCCCAAAAAGGAAACCTTAAATCACTATTCTCTCCACTCATTCTCTCTCCTACTTTACTTTTACACTCACAACATTCTCTTTCTTACATCACCTCCCACTCATTTTCTCTCCTATTTAATTTTTCATACTCACAACATTTAAACTTTTTCTCTTTCCTACATCACTTTCCTTAATTTGCGTTCCCTCTCCATTTTTTGCCTTTTAGGCCGGGACGGAGGAAGTATTTGGTGAATCTCCTTCTTTATCTCTAACAGTCTTCACATGGCCCATTCCATCGAGGAATCTAGGATTACCGTCGTCGTCTTCTCTGAGTTAATACAACAAGAATGGAGGAACAAAGAACTGGGTTTCTTGCAAAATTACCTAGAAAACGACCAAGAATGATTTGGAGAAGGGGAAGATTTGTTTGAAGCAGCCACTGCCACTGTTCCTAGATGCCATTTATCATTTACTCCTGCTAATAGGTATTATTTCCGCCTAATATGGCTGCCATATGTTCTTCCTACCTAAATGAATGTCTGTTTTAGTATACAATCCTAAATAAATACTCCCTCTGTCCCGAAATGATCTTCCTACTTTTTTTGTTGTTGATACGAGGTACTTTACGCAATAATTTTAGGTTAAAATAATTATCCTAATGAACATCTAAAAATTGTTAATTGTAGTATTTATTATGATGTATCAATAACAAGTTTAAAATTTATGAACCAAAATTTATTGCTCAAAATACCTTCGTTATAACAACAAAAAAGGGGAAGATCATTTCGGGAAGGGAGGGAGTAGGAAGGAATTACTATAAACATGGTGGAAGCTTTTTTTTCTAACTTATGATTACTAATTCATTTTTGCCTATATTTGAAATTCAGTTCCCAAATTCAAGGCTTTAAACATGGTAGTAAGACTTTAAATAAAGCCTTACTAACATTGATTTTAGTATTTTAGTTTAGTCTAAAGAAAATATAACCTAGGAAGTTGAAGTTATTATGTAACTTATGGCCTGTATGCATATTACAAATCAATCCATATTAATTGACATTATCTCAATATTGTTTTCTTAGTATTCAAATCTAGATATTGCCTTATACTTTGTTCCCACAAGAATTTAAGGCTATGATTTTAACTTGGATTACATCTTGAGCTAAGATTTTGCTTCTCTAATTATTTTCTGGCATCGTCGTTGTCACCATATAGAAATTTCATCTTCTGCCGAAGAAAATAAATTGTGGTCCTGATTGTGTTTGATTATTTGGCGGGAATGTGCAGTTATAAGTTCTTTATAAGCTTTATGGTAACCGGACTTCACATTATAGTCATTATCTCCAATAGATTTCTAATATGAATCATTAAAAGCTAGTGACTTGACTATATGTATGTGTATATATATATATACACACACACACATATATATGATTGACCTGAATGATATATCTAGTTAAGTGTGGATAAAATGGCTACGCCGTTATATGTTACAAAGCGTGGAATGTAACTGCCCTAATGGGCTAGCTTTACGAACTTTGGTTAAGCCAAACTAGAAGGTTGAATTTAGGTTGAGAAGCTTGTATTGTGGCTGGTTCTTCAACCAAAATTGTAAAAGTTACAATCCGTAGTATTTTTAATATAGTCTTGAATCTTAATAATGGACGAGATTTATTTCCCAAACCATTCTAAATATTAGAAGTATGTTAATATCATTTTGATTTGATACCATATTGTCTTTATAAAATGAAAAGTTGATTCTTTTGGTTTAAAATCACAGAATATTATCTAGAGTTGACAATGATTTCTAAAACTTGAAGTAAAGAGTTAAGGAAATACAATGCAGGCCCAGAAAAAACGTTGCGTCTCAAGCACCTATCACTTCATAATCCTAAACACGACTCATTTCTTCTTCCCTTGTGAGGATTTCACTCTCTAACACACTCAGATAATTTTAATCTACACGTCATCAGTATCACATGCATAAGGGGAATATCATATATACAGCAACGCAAACTCAGAGTCAGGAAATGAAATGTTCACAAAAATGCAAGCTATATCTTTGAAACTACAAGGCACATATGCACCTTACCTTGTATGGCTTTCACTTACTCCCTCTGTCCCAAAATGAATCTTCCTACTTATTTTATTGTTAGTAAGAAGGTAGTTTGAGCAAAAAAATTAAGTTAATTTAATTATTCTAATAATATTTAAAACTTATTATTGATACACCATTATAAATAATACCAATAACAATTTTTAGATGTTCATTAGGATAATTAAATTAACCTAAAGTTATTGCTCAAAGTACCTTCGTATTGATAACAAAAAAAGCAGGAAGATCATTTCGGGACGGAGGGAATACAAGTTTATGTCTGAACCTTCTAAGATCATATTGAACACGGAGTTGCCAACGGTTAGTATACTCCAAATATATGGTGTCGGCACGCTAATGTATCACTTTTTTTATACTAATGACGATCCACATTTCTGCTGATAAGTTCTTCTGCATGTTGAGTAATATGACCTTGTCGTAAAATAGAAATATCCATTATAACTTGTTTTTGTGCATTTTCGCGTGTATAGATGAGTTAAGTATTTTTCTTAATTAGCACTTAATTATCTTTTTTATTTGTTGAAGATCAAGTTCGATCTTATGAACTAGGGATAAGCATTCCAAGGCCCTTAAAAGATAACTCCATTCAATCAACACTAAGTTCCAAATGTTACAAGGCCCCTAGAACATAACGCCTTTCATGCATCACTAAGTTCCAAAATGCATGTAACAACCTCATTTATGCTCTAACCACCTCATTTACACTCCTAACAAAGACTTAGCAACTTGACTAGTGAAAGTTTTAGTATTTAAGCTTGTAATCAGCCTTGTAAATTATCAAAAGCAGAAGTTAAGAGAGTGTGTTGAAAGTAGCATTGTGTGTGAGAGAGAAATTGAGTTGTTGTAATGGCTCTTGTCAGTGATAAGAACTTATCTGGCCGTGAGTACAAAGTAAAAGATATTTCTCAGGCAGACTTTGGCCGCCTCGAGATCGAGATGGCTGAAGCGGAGATGCCCGGGCTCATGTCATGCAGGTCACAGTACAGCCAAGACCAGCCTCTGAAAGGAGCAAAAGTAACTGGTTCCCTTCACATGACAACTCAGACAGCTGTCCTCATCGAGACCCTTATCTCCCTAGGGGCTGAGGTACGCTGGTGCTCTTGCAACATCTTCTCCACCCAGGACCATGCTGCGGCTGCCATAGCACGTGACAGTGCCCCGGTTTTTGCATGGAAGGGAGAGACCCTTCAAGAGTATTGGTGGTGCCTTGAGAGGGCACTTGATTGGGATCCTGGAAACGGGCCCCACATCATCATTGATGATGGGGGAGATGCAACACTGATGATACATGAAGGGGTCAGGGTTGAAGAGGAGTTTGAGAAGACCGGAAAGCTCCCTGACTTGGCTGAAATCGAGAATGTTGAGTTTAGGCTCTTGCTTGGAAATATTAGAGATGGGTTAGAGCACAATCCTAGAAAGTATCGCAGGATGATGGAAAACATTGTTGGGATCTCAGAAGAGACCACAACGGGCGTGAGAAGGTTGCACCAGATGAAGGAAAATGGGAAGTTACTCATTTCTGCCATCAGTGTTAACAATTCTGTTACTAAGAGCAAGGTAACATTTTGTTTGTTTGTTTGTTTAAGATCTCATTTTAATCATCTTGATTATGTTAGAATTCCTCTTTACTAATTTGGTGGTACTGTGGCTTTTATTTGCCTTGCATGCATAAGATGCTAGATACATAGCTTATCAATGTATATGAAACTAGTTTGTTTGGGCGCTGTGATCAGTTCTTGAGTATACTGATTTGAAGGTTTAAAAAGAGTGGATTTTTTTATCGAACTGCTAGATCTGAAATGGAAAAAACAAAATTAGGTACCCTAAACAAAATTGGATTGGGAGTGTTTAGTTGGAAACTACTTTCTTACAGCTAGATCCGCTATAGAAAATACTTGTCAAATCTTTGTGCTTGTTTCTGCTCTATGACCTTGTGGACCTCTTAGACTAAATTTCTAGCTCATGAACCATACGAGGTGTTATGACTGGTGGGAGTCTTGTGAACTGGCTGGCCTTTTCCGTATTGTTTGTTTAGGACCTTTAGGTGCAAGTCTAAATTAGTTATGAGATCTTGTCTCGATGCATATTGACCAATTTGGTAGGTGATAACTGATAAGAGGGTATTTAAAGAACTTGCTTAGTCAAGATCTACATAACAACATAAGAGACTGCATTTTGAGAGATGAAATAACTAGACCTTCACAACACAGGGAAATTGTTAAAAATCTGTCTTATGAAGTCATTATATGTCATTTTATTGTGCACAAGGAAAGAAGTTTCTTTAGCTATACAACTTACATGAGTTGAAGCTTCTCCCCTTGTGCAGATTGAAAGTTTGATCCCTTAACTGTTACCACCTCCGTCCCAAAAAATGAGTGTCCAAAAAAAAAATCAAATTTTCTCTTGATCAAGAGCAGATTTGAAATTTTTTTGGACATTCATTTTGGGAGAGAGGGAGTACATAAAGATAGCAGTATAGAGTTTGATGATTTGACATGTTAATATTGTTCCATTTAATCCTCAAATGTATGTGAAATGGTAAGTAATAAACACACAATAAATAAATGCAGAGCTTGAATGAAGTTAAAGAGTAAATGTACAATCTTTGCATCTGCATTTTCATGTTCTTCTTGCTTGCTTTAACATTCCTCCAATGGGCTGTGTACAGTTTGACAACATTTATGGCTGCCGACATTCCCTACCTGACGGATTGTTAAGGGCCACAGAGAACCTAATTGCAGGCAAGGTAGCCGTTGTTTGTGGCTACGGAGATGTGGGAAAGGGTTGCACTGCAGCCCTCAAGCGTGCTGGTGCACGTGTCATAGTGATTGAAGTGGACCCCATATGTGCCCTCCAGGCCCTCATGGAAGGCATTCCTGTCCTTACGTTAGATGATGTGGCCTCATCGGGTGATATCTTTGTGACAGCCACCGGGAACAGAAACATCATACGTGTTCCCCACATGAAAAAGATGAAAAACAATGCTGTTCTTTGTAACATTGGTCAGTTCGACAATGAAATTGATGTGTTTGCCCTCGCAAACTACCCGGGCATCAAAAGGACCACTCTGAAGCCTCAGGTTGACCGTTGGGTGTTTCCCGAGACCAATAATGGGGTCATTGTTCTTGCTGAAGGGAGACTTGTCAACTTGGGTTGTGCCACTGGTCATCCGAGCTTTGTAATGTCGTTTTCCTTCACGAATCAGGTGTTAGCTGCAATGGAGCTTTGGACGGAGAGGGGAACGGCAAAGTATAAGGAGAAAAACGTGTACGTGCTGCCCAAAATATTGGATGAAAAAGTTGCTGCACTTCATCTTGAGAAGTTAGGGGTGAAGCTCACAAAGCTCACTGCCTCCCAATCTAAGTACATTGGTGTCCCTGTTGAAGGACCGTACAAATCGGCGAATTATCGTTATTGAAAACAGGCAATCTTCTAAACATTACTCATAAATTCATTATTGGCATATATAGTACTTGTTTATAACTGCATATTTGTTTGTCGCGTGGTCTTTTTTGTCGTTGTTAGCTTGTTTTGCTGCATTGCATTTATTTCCATATGAAAACGACATATGTTGCTTGTTTCTTGATGTAGTTGGTGTCAGTGCCCTTCGCCAGTGTGTATATTTTCATTAGACTCAGTAAATAGAAACACCAAATTTAGGTCAAGAAAGGAAGGTTTCATTAAAGAAGCCTAAATAGATTTCGGATATCGTTTCAGCTCTCCAGAAGAAAAAGTATGGAAAGTTTATAAACATGGTTATGTTTTCTTGATTGATCCGATGGATAGGAAATTAGAACAGAACGCTGCAGCCTGGGAGCATTTTTTTTTTTTCGATTTTTCATTGATGGATGATGGCTTTTAGGGTTGATTCATTCAATCTAGGAAACTTTGTTGTTTGGTGGGTGGTCTTGAAGAGGTCTAGGGTTGATTTGCTATCACTTAAAAAAACGATGTTCTCCGTAGTTTTTTTTTTGTTGTTGTTTTTTTCACTATCTATGTTGCTTAATGTTGGTAATTCTTGCAGGTGGGACGGTGAGAGGCAAACAATAAAGAAGCTACTAGTGTTCTGCTACTTCTGCTATGGTGGTTTCAAGGGATCGGGTCCGTTTCAAGTTTGAGTGTCAGTGTAAGTTTCAGTGTCAGTGTCAGTGTTCTAGTCATGGAAGTGTTTAGGTACAAAAACTAGTCAGTGTGTCTGAGAGATTGTTTCTCAGTTGTTCTGCTACAGGTCTTCTTCAATGGCCTAGGGAGCTAGAGATTCTTCTCACTTGTTTTTATCAACCATATGTACTCTTGAACTTGGTTTTAGAATGAATGAATGGTTTGTGCTAAATGCTTCCTTGTTTTCTCTCATTTTATTGTTGGAGCATTGACTATATAAAAGATTTTGGGCTACTGCTCTCATTGCCAATTGGTTTTAAGATGTAACCTCAGACTTTATCATTTATGGCTATACAGTCTCGTTGTTGCTAATTTCTCAGTTTTGGTTGCCAATAACCTATATATATATATAGTCCATACTTTTCTTTTGGATTTGCCAAAGAAAATAATGCCTTATAAACAACTAAAGTATAGGCAATAAAATTGTTGGACAAATGAAACAGCTATTCTGAAACGGAGGGAGCAGCCAACATCTCAGGATACTCGTAGTTCTTAGAGTCCGTTTGGGAGTGTGATCTCATCCCCTAAACGCGCGTTCATTTGGGATGTTGCCGCAAAAGAGTGTTTGGGAGAAAAAACGAGTTTGCGTTATCTGGAACTACCGGTGAACATAACATGACCATGGATGACATTTGATCGAACCTGATCCGCATCAAAGGCGATCAACACCAGAGTTGGTGGTCGTCAGAGTTGATCGTGTTCTTAGTAGTTTAGTTGACAATTGAGAACTTAATGATAAGTTCTCATTTGTTTGGTCGTCGGAGTTGGTGGTTGCCGGAATTGATCGTGTTCTTAATAGTTTAGTTGACAACTGAGAACTTACTGATAAGTTCTCAGTTGTTTAGTCGCCGAATCGTCAGTTGATCGTGTTCTTAGTAGTTTAGTTGACAACTGAGAACTTACTGGTAAATTCTCAGTTGTTTAGTTGCCGGAGTTGGTGATCGCCAGAGAGGCCAAAGAGGCCAATGAAATTGATCATGTTCTTAGTAGTTTAATTGACAACTGAGAACTTACTGATAAGTTCTCATTTGTTTGGTTACCGAAATTGATCGTGTTTTTATTAGTTTAGCTGACAACTGAGAACTTTGGTCAAGAGGTCGACAATGTTGGTGGTCACCGGAGTTGATTGTGTTCTTATTAGTTTAGTTGACAATTGAGAACTTACAGATAAGCTCTCAGTTGTTTGGTTGCCGGGGTAAAAAAAAAAATCGCCTGAGTTGATGGTCATTGGAATTGGTGGTTGCCGGAGTTGTTGACGGGAGAAGATGAGGAGGGGGTTGCCTAAAGTGATGGTGGGCAGAGAGAAAGTAAACTGATAAGGTGGGTGAACTTAGTAAAATGATAAGAGAGTGGATTTAGTAAAATGAAAAGGAGTGTACTTATTAAACTAGAAATTATATGAAATATTTCTTGTATTATAACGTAAAATTGATAAGTTTGAGAGATTATATGGTAAATCCCTCTAAATTATTTGAAGAAAAAGGAAGTACATTAGTAAGTCTTATAAAAAAAAATATTTTCTTCTCGTAATACTCGAGAAAATGAAAATGATTTCCGAAAAACATTTTTCGATGTTTGGTGAATCTTAAGAAAATATTTTTCGAAAAATATTTTTCGATGTTTGGTAGTTCATTAATGTAACTTTTTAAAGATAAAATCAATAAAAACAAAGAAAAATAAGGAAAATATTTTTCGAAAAACAATTTCCTTACTTAGGTAAAGATAAAAGAGTCATTTTCCTTAAAAATCAAGCTCATTTTCCATTTTCCATTGACCCAAAAAATATTTTCGGTTCACTTGAATTACGTCGGCAGTGAAGTGCACCCAAATCGTTTCCCCCGGCCAGTGGCCTCTATTGCTTGGTTCGCCGCTACACTGCAATTCGGATTCGGACTCACTTCCCCCCCAACTTCTCCTTCTTCACAATCGCAGCATCGCTAAGCCCTCTCTCTCTCTCTATCAATCCAATTCGAAGGTGAGTTTTCTCTCTCTAATCTTCAATTATGAAATTCTCCTTTCTATTGTCTTAATTTGTTATTTTTCATCTGCATTCTTTCTTCAAATTTTGATACCCTAGTTATTATTAATGCTATCTTTTGCCCAACTCTGAAACCCTAATCGCCAATTTCGCCTTTTGTTTTGTTACATGGTAACTGATAATTAAGTGTTGTCGCAAAGCTTCAAAATTATGGTTTACGTGTAGGAATTAAGTAAGTCTTGCATAATTTGATTAGGATCTAGGATAAGTGATATTTGAACATTGAGTGGAGAGTCTGTCAATGGTGATTTTTGGGTTTTCCTTATTAAGTGGGGCTATACTTTGTGAAATGCAATTAATATGTAATTGGTGTGATTAAGATAAGACTCCCTGTCCGAAGAGCAAATTTTTTTTTTTTTCCGGTCACTAAGTAACAACATGTGGCCACACTGGCAGTCAAGAAAGAATTGATATCCGGAAAATTGCCATGGATGCCTGCACCCTATTTTTTGAAATTGAAAGCTACTATTTTTATTTCCATCCTTTTTTTTTGGGTGTCTGACCTTCCTCATGTTACAGACCACAACATTGCAGCGTCGTCAAACCGTAGAGGATGAAGACTGTCAAGGAATGATCATGATTCCGTGTCTAAGCTAGAATGTTAGATATCTGAAGCTATTTTGGCATATCAGTTTACATCAGGCTTATTCGTTGTTGCAGAAGGAGTTCGATGTTGGCCAAGTATTGAATTAGCTCGTAATACTCCAAAGGTCTGAATATTTGGCTTTTAATGCAGTGAAATAGCTTGATCTGTTTGTTACAGTGTTCATATGTCTCTTATTTTAATAGCTCATATCTTGCTATGATTATATGATGCCCGCCTCTTGGACATTTTCTCATTTCATTGAAACAGGACCATGCCTCGCAAAGTAAATTACGGAGTTGATCGTGATGAAGACTATGACATCTATAATGATTACAATGACGATTATGAATACGATTATGGTTATGGAGTAGAGGAAAATGGCAAGTCATCCTTAACTTCATTTTCCTTTTTTAGTTCATTACATTTTTCTCTTTATTCTTGGGATTAGAATGTCTTGCCTTTCCGGTGCTCGCTCTTGTCTACTTCAGTTCAGTCTCATGACAATTTGTGAAATAGTGTTATGGGTATCCAGCTTCTTCGTGTTTTAGGCTAGTGATAGTATCAACGTACTTCACTTGTGATAGCTGGAGATCATACTTGTATTTTCCTATTAATAGTGCTGCTACCCATAGAAACATGCTATCCAAGAAATATATACTTATAAAAAGCCATCTGGAAGAATTTTGAATGGTTATTGTGTTTGTGTATTCCCACATAATAGGGAAAGAACAAAATAGAACCCTCTTAGTAGTCTAAAAAGGGAAGAGAAGAAAGCGAGCTACTTATTAACCAATTTTACTTATAATATATCTCGAAATAGTTCTTTAGTGCATGTGTTTTGTGGTTAAGCATTCTGTTGTCTATCTTTTTATGGATCTCAATTGAGCTTGCAAATTCTAGAGGTAGGGTGGAGGTGAGGACATGGTAGTGATGGTTGAAAGAACCCATTTGCTTCAATCATGCAGCTCTTCCATGGTAAAACTACTAGGATTAGGCCAACTGCTTGCATCCTTTTTCTCATCTCTTTGGTGTTTACTTCACTGCAACAGGTAAAGCACCAGAGACAAGACAAGTCCTTGATGGCCGTAAGACAAATCAAGACACATATATAGCTAATGTTTGGCGTTGTCCCATTTGTACATATGATAATGAAGAGAGTATGTGTGCATGCGATATTTGTGGGGTTCTTCGCAATCCATTGGTCAAAAGAAGTAGCATTGGCCAAATAAATTCAGGTATTCATCTTTTAGTTTCCCTTTTGGTCTTTTCTTTCTCAACTATGTAGTACTGTGCCAGTATGATATTTTCATTTTCCATTAAAAAATTGGATAACTGAGCTACTGTCTGAAATCCGCCTTTCTTGTCCTATGTATTTAATCTAGTTATGACCAGTAATTCACCACATGTTTCATTTTCAGTGTTATAATTTAATCTGTCTGTTCAGACAGCTCACATCCATTTTGAGGATTTCGACCGTTTTTACCTTATTACTTAGGTTGTATCCTTTTTCATAGCTTCTTCAAAGATTAGATCTTCTTTATGCAGCTGGTGGAATATACCCAGATTCTGGAGCATCCGTAATGGCCAGGTCTCTTTTTGCGTCATTGCCATCAGCCAAAGGGTCTATATTCTTTCAAAGACAGAAAATTGACCTTTTGAGTGAAGATCACAATAAGTTCCACAAGCATGGAAATATACAAGGACAATTTAATGACTTCCATGAGGCTTTTAGCTCTCAAAACCATCTCAAGGTTAATATAGGTCTGCACATGATCTCAAGTCAAATGCCATTTAAAAGAGATATACGTAGCTTTTCTTGCACTGGAGAAAAGTGGCTGTCAATAGAGTGTTTTCTTTCTTTTCTTCTCTAGATGGCATAGACATTTTAGTTTTAGCAGTTTTACTCGGACACTTTTTGACCTTTCCTAAATTGATTATTTCAGCCCCTTTCGAATTCAATATTCCATCTCCAGATGATTTGGTTTCTATGGGATTGCAATCTTCCAGAATAGGCCCCAAAGGTACTCATTTGTCTTAGTTTGGAGTTTTGCGAAGCTTTCACTTGCTTGAGGGGTGCCAGAGCTGGGGGGGCGTCCTTGGGAGCATAAATTATGTCCACGGAAAGAAAGCTTGAGATCTTTGTTTCTTGCACCTACTTTTCTAGCACATTCCTTCTTGTCACAGAGTCGAACAATTTAAAGTATACCAGGAGAATGCCATCAATCTCATTATGCGTCATGTATGACAGACCAGTATTCTAAGAACTTTTTATGTCCTGCTAGGTTTTTCCGAGGGTCTATGCTTTTCTATGGATGCATACCTAGAAAATATGATCAGAAATTGTTTTTTTTTATTTTCATGGGTAATTTGAATCCTATGGTCATATCTAGGATACCTTCATCTGAGCATTGTGAAGAGTCCTACATTCATGCATTCAGATAAACGAACCCTAAGTTATTGAGGTGGAAGTATATCCACTTCTGTGATCATCTGCACCAGTGTCTGTCTGAACTTGTATTAGTTTGTAGCTTTAATTATTGATCAAACTCTTTGGGTCCTAAATGTTTTAATTTTAACAGTCATCATAGGTGGCTATTGTAGTTCTGTTGCCTTCTTTTGATTGCATTTGTTCCTTTTGTCCATGACTTTCCATTCTCGTTTCATTTGTGGACCGTATTTGTTGGAACATGACATCTTTGTCATGCTATTCTATGAAATATTGCAGCCAACTCCAAAACGTCATCATCTTCTGCTGTCCCCTCAAGAATAATAGAGAAAAATACTGTCCTAGAGTCAAAAGCTAAAAGGTCCAGTACTTCAGCATTGGTTTCAAAAGATAAGGTGGATGCCTCAAAGGAAAATACACGAGATTCAGTAAGTGTGGCTGAGGTACAAACTCGTACGAATGATTTGAAAAGTATGTCTTTAAATGTCAAAGCTGGTAGCTCTAAGAATGTGGATGAGGGGAGGGTTATATCACGTTCAGACTATAAACCTGAAAAATGGATGTTACTCGATCACTCAGAAGACAATTTAAGTCAACTAAATCTTGCAATTGTGAGTGTTTACTAGATTTGATTCTTGTTACTTTCCTAAAGCACGTTTCCAAGCTTTCCGAAAAATAAGTTATTTTATTTTCGGTCTTGAATGTTTTTAGGTTGGCCATGTTGACTCTGGAAAGTCAACACTCTCGGGAAGGCTGTTACACCTCTTGGGGCGAATATCTCAAAAGGAAATGCACAAATATGAAAAGGAGGCTAAGCAACTGGTACTCTTGAAGCTCATTTTTTTTCTATGTTGATGAACTTGCTTTGCTGGACTAGTAACTTGTTTGTTTTTCAGGGGAAGGGATCTTTTGCTTATGCTTGGGCATTGGATGAGAGTGCCGAAGAAAGGGAAAGGGGAATAACGATGACTGTTGCTGTGGCCTTTTTCAACTCCAAGAGATATCATGTTGTGGTGCTTGACTCACCAGGCCATAAAGATTTTGTTCCAAACATGATATCTGGGGCAACGCAAGCAGATGCAGCAATTCTTGTTATAGATGCCACGCTTGGGTCTTTCGAAGCAGGTATGGACAGTATTGGGGGGCAAACTAGGGAACATGCGCAACTGATTAGAAGTTTCGGCGTTGATCAAATTATAGTTGCAATTAACAAAATGGATGCTGCTGAGTACTCTAAGGAACGTTTTGATGCCATTAAAGCTCAAGTTGGAATATTTCTTCGTTCGTGTGGTTTCAAGGATTCTTCTGTTTCATGGATTCCTTTGAGTGCCATGGAAAATCAAAATTTGGTGGTTCCTGCTTCGGATGTGCGATTATCGTCCTGGTTAGTTTCCTTCTTTTGATCGAGGCTCCATGTTGTGTTATATTAGCTTGGATTCATGATAGATAGCCTTCAAACTCTGCTAAAAATTATTTTGTTTTGCATGGCATTATTTCACTTAATATTTTTGAAAGGAAAGAAAACATGGAAAATTTAATGGAATTGTAGATTAAATTCTCAAATTGGGACCCATTTCTAGGGACAAACGAAAGATGGACTGTAAAGTTATATTCATGTTGAAAAGTCTTGCTTCTCCATATATCAGTATGATATACTTGCATTGTTAGTTAGGGGCTTCGAAATTGGTGAGGATGAAAAAGTCCTGTGGTGTCTCCTGTAATTATACCTTCTCTTCTACTAATATTAATTTTCAATTAAAAAAAGGTCCTATGATATGTGGTCAAGGGAATTGATAAAACTCGGCTTAACAATTTTGAATTTAGATTGACATTCAAAGATGACTAGAAAACTTATGATTCTTTTAGGACCAGTGCTAATTCAATAAGTTACTGAAAGTACCATTATAGTAGTTTGACCAGTCTATGATATGCTTTTAGTATTACTGATTGCTTCAAATTCCAAATTAGTTCTCCAAATACATTAAAATTAGGTGACTTCTTGATATTAGTAGCAAGCAACATATCACAACAATAGCAATGTAATTACTCTTGTTTATGCTTCCGGCTCTACAACTGAGGATGCAGGGAGATATGGTTGAGAGATATTTGAATCAGAACTTGATTTTGGGAAATGACTCCCTGTATCCGTAAAGAAAGGGCAAAGTATAGAGAAAACTCTATGAATTGGAGCAGGGAAGATTTTGTATTTTTTCCTATGTTACCTGGACTCGGGTACGGATATCCGACACGGGTACGAATCCGAGTGCCAAATTCACTTTTCCTAAAAAAAATTGGACACAGGAACACTGTCCTAAATTTGGTCACGGGTACGGGGATATGTTAATAACAAAATATATTGAGTCTATTTATATACTTTGCTTATATAAAAAATAGTCTGATTATTTTTTTGTACAAAAGTATCATTTTATAATTTTATTTCTAAATAAAATTATAATTTTTCGCTATCTTGGATCTATTATTCAAAATGACGGAGAATTAGATGAAGATGTGGCTCATAGAATTAAAGCAAGTTGGTTGATGTGGAATAGTGCCACAGGGTTTCTACGTGATCCTGACATGCCTTATAGATTAAAGGGAAAATTATACGGCAAGACAATTAGCCTGGCACTGCTTTATGACACTGAATGTTGGGTCGTGAAACAGTGTCAAATTCAAAAAATGAATGTAGCGGATATGCGCTACGATGGATGTGTGGGCATACAAGGAATGATCGAGTGATGAATGAGGTGATCAGGGGTAAAGTAGGAGTTGTGCCCATTGAGGATAAAATGAGGGAGAATCGTCTAAGGTTGATTGATCATATGAGACGGAGATCAAGTGATGCACTGGTTAGGAGGCCTGAATAGTGGAGAAGTGATAAAATGCTGGGTAGGGAAAGACCCCAGCAAACTTGGATTAGGATGATTGAAAACGATATGAGTTTACTTGGATTTGATGAAAATATGACGTTGAATAGGCCGTAGCGGTTGAATAGGCCGTAGCGGAGGGCAAAAATTCATTTGGGTGATGGGGGTTGATGTTGGTTTTTGTTACTACTATTTTCATTTCCCTATCTATTATATATTTTTTCTTTTATTATCACTATTTTTATTTTTTCTCTTCTTTTCTTCCTTTCATTTTCTAATTTTTTTCCCAACTATTTTTTCTTTTAACTTATTTTCTTACTTACATTTTTTTTTTCTTTCATGATGACATGAGGATTCATGTTAGCCGACCTCAAATTATATTGAGCACGATGACATATGAGGATTCATGTTAGCCGACCTCAAATTATGTTGGGATTAAGGCTTTGTTGTTGTTGTTGTTTCTTGTTATATCCGACTAAAAAAATGGGCGTCGGTAGGTACATAATTCATACCCATGTCGGTGTCGTGTCGTGTCGGACACGGGTACTTCAACATATTTAAAGAGTCCGAGTAACATAGATTTTTTCTGTGGGTTGTGTGTAAAGCACCTGGCATAATGATATACAAGCTTAACCTATGGATAAACTTCTGTCATTTATCTTATAAAGGTGTTTAAAATTTCAGGTACCGAGGACTTTGCCTGATTGATGCTATAGATGCCCTGCAACCTCCTGCAAGGGATTATTCCAAGCCATTGGTGATGCCTATATGTGATGTCATCAAATCACCATCTCAAGGGCAAGTATCTGCATGTGGGAAATTAGAGACTGGAGCTCTTCGGAGCGGATTTAAGGTAAGGTTCACTAATACATCAAGTGTTGTATGATTAATTTTTTTTTGGAAGGATTGCTTGTGCTAGAAATCTCAATTGACCGTAAAGTTGTGACATTAAAACTCTCCTTTCCTGTGATGATACCTGATCGGGCAATGTGACTTACAGTGATGTGGAAGCTCTATAGAGAGTCTTATTCCACAATGAGAGTAAAATTTGACTCTAGATTGGATAACACGCATTCCTCCCCATTTCCAGAGATTTCTATAAAGAAAGAATTCAACATTGTTAGCAAGGAAAGTGGCAGAAGCTTGTGTACAAATGATCTTAGATTATTTCCAAATTCTTAGAAACCTTGCTTTAGCAATTGGTTATGTGCAGACTCGAACACCTATGAGGAATGCAAGTTGCTGCCATTTATAACAATTATTTGTCCATTACACCCCATCATTTGACTATTCAAGATTTTCAGTGATAGGCTTTCTTTTCTCTAAATACCCCTAATGGAATCAAATATAACATTCCTTAAAAGGATTATAAGCCATCTAAAACAAATGCACTCCAAGGCCAAGTTTGGAAATTTAATATTTTTAACTCCTCGTTTTTAGAACTGGGCCTATCTATTTGGGACAAACAAAAATAGAAAAGGGGACTTACTTTTTGGGACAGGGAGTATTATTATGACATTGGCAAAATATTATTGCTTTTTTTTAAAACAATCACTTAGTAGATTTGTTAATATCATGTAGGTCTTAGTTTTGCCATCCGGAGACATAGGAACAGTGCGTTCATTGGAACGGGACTCAAAGCCTTGTAGCATTGCAAGAGCTGGTGACAATGTATCTGTTTGTCTACAAGGTATTGATGTCAGCCGTATGATAACTGGGGGTGTGCTGTGTCACCCTGATTTCCCTGTCCAAATTGCGAAGCATTTGGAATTGAAAGTTCTTGTCTTGGATGTCAAAATGCCAATCCTAGTTGGTTCACAGGTACCCTTTTCTTTCCCATCCATATTCTTTTTTTTTCTTTTGAAAATCTGTAATTATATTTTGTGCGAGAAAATATGTATCATAATGTCATATTGGGTGAGCAGTTGGAGTTTCACATTCACCATGCGAAAGAAGCTGCAAAAGTTGTAAAGATATTGTCGTTGCTCGATCCAAAAACTGGAAAAGTGACAAAGAAGTCGCCACGATGTCTATTAGCTAAGCAGAGTGCTGTGCTCGAGGTAACAAAACGACCACTTTCAATTCCAGTGGATTAATTTTTCTTTTCATTGTTTAGTCGGTCCAGTTGTCATAAGTTGGTCCCTGACTCTGGTGTAGCTAGTAATTTGTTCAAAAAAGCACAATATTCTATTTTGCCTCCTTTAAATAGTGAAAATGTTCCCTCCCCCCCCCCCCTAAATTTTTTCTGGCTCCACCTCTGGTATCTGATGTGTATTAATCACATTATTATACTATCAGGTAATCCTAAATGATGAAGTCTGTGTGGAGGAGTTCTCAATAAGTAAGGCTCTAGGAAGGGTATTCCTAAGGTCATCAGGAAGAACTGTTGCTGTTGGTGTTGTAACCCGAATAATAACCGAGAGCCAGAACTAGTTCCGAGCAGAAGAACTTTCACCCGTCTGAAATCACTTTTTGGTATGTGTCGACTCGTTGAGTAACTAAATACACTATTCCGGGAGTTTTTTCGCGAAGATTGTACATTATTAGATGAGCCGATCCCAATTAAAACATGTTTTCTCGGAATCCTAAATGGTTGGAAAAGATTACTCTTCTTTATCGCAACTATTTCTAGATCCTGGGTCAGTGAAATCCGTCACTACGGCGATAAGTCCCTTGTTTTGCACCCGTGTATTTCGACCTCCCAGGATGGACAGGATGGACAGCAGCCCCGGACATACAAGTTACACAAATGGTCACTAATATGGGTGGGGATCATGGTATTGTATTTCGTGAGTGAACTTATGGAAGTTGCTTTATTGCATTTAATTACAGTATATTTTTTTTATCTCAACTTTTTTGGTTATGGCAACTTTCCATAGATTGTTTTAACTCATATAATCATCCTGTCTGCAATTTTATGCAGATTATAGAGCTAAATAGATACTGCTTCATCTGTCCGAGATATAGGTCGAGAGTCGTTAAATTCGTTAAATATAAACAAATTGATAAAACGACGACGAACCTTAAAAAAGAAAACAAATGTACCACCTATGTACGGCTCGACCCCTACAGAGCTGACAACTTTCAGAAACATTCAAAGGAAACACTTCCTTTAAGCCCCTGCTACCCTAAAACTACATTCTTAACAATGTTGAGTTTCTATGTACAGAAATAAACATGACAGGACTTTGACTTTTTTTATGAACACAAGCATATGAAACCAGAAACTGACAATGGCTGCAACTATGGTGGGTGGGTGGGTGGGGGGGGGGGAAATAAATTAGAAAGCGTTTTGGTTTACTTAATTAAGGTCAACGTCAACCCGCTCGGGATTTGGTCTTTCAGTTTGGTTGGCAACGAGTTCAACACCTAGTTGGCCCTTGTCACCCGCTCCAAATGCATAAAGTTTACCAGATTCAGTGAGGGCGAAAGTGTGGGCGTTCCAGTAAATTGAGTTGGTGAGGCTAATTTGTACCACTCGTTCGTTGACTTGCTTCAGTGATGTTACTATCTCTGGGCTCAACACGTTCGTGTGCCTATTTCCCTGAGAAAAAAAGTAACACGATCGAACCTGTTAAGTTTCTGTATTTCAGACGCACGCATGCATGGTAGTTTGCAATTTGCATGTGAAAAAGAACTCAGCAAGAAAATAATATTTATGATCCGCGTAAGTTTCATCCAATCCTGCAATTTAGGGTCTATGATGCTCGGATTCTTTGGTTTACCCCGCCGTACCCTTGTCAACAAGACTAAAATAGGAGTGTCCAACACGGGTACTGCGAGTTAAACCAAAGAGTCCGAGCATCAGAGTTTAGGGTTGAAGGTCTGATTAAGCAATCCTAAATGTACTTTCAGAAATGGCAAGTGCAAATTGCCTGACCATAACTTAAAGAAGAACGCTATACCTGTAAATCAGCAGCTGCAGTATTATGCCCAAGACTGGACGATTCTCCACATCCAAAAGAATAAACATCGCCAGCATCAGAAACCACAAAGGTCGTATAGTCCCCCGTGGCAACATGAACAGCTTTGACTTCGGTCAGAGCTTCAACGACCTTAGGAACGGATTCACAGTCTTCATTTCCATGGCCCAAACACCCATAACGCCCCCAACCCCATGTGCATACTCTCCCATCCTTCCCGACCACTGCAGCATGCCAAGCTCCGGCTGCAACCACTGCAGGCTGCAGATTCAACGTCTGAAACTGCTCAATTAGCCTAGGGTACTTCTCATCAGTTCTTGATCCATGTCCAAGCTTTCCTCCCAAGCCGCAACCAACAGAGTATACCGACCTGATATGTTAACAAAATGGCTCAATCAACGACCTGAGAAAGAAGTATGCATTGATTGAAATTTGAAAGGAAGCACAAATTCAACTTACATGCCACTAGGTTGACAAGTCAAAGCAAGCAAGTAGCAGTATCCGGCTGCGATTTGTACTACGGGTATATTCTCGAGTGCACCCATTAAAGGATGGGGAACCAAGTCATTAGCATCTGTTTGGTGACCTAGTTTGGTTTCATTTCCCCACGAGAACGTATAAACCCTTCCTTCTCTAGATAAGACGGCCGTAAAGAAATTGCCAATTGCAGCTTGCACAACAAATATGTTCTTCAGAGACTCCACCAGTTGGGGTGCACTCACTTGTTTACTTCCTTCAACTCCATATTCTGCTTCCCCAAACGAGTCCTTCCCAAAGGCATAGACCTGCCCTAAATCGCTTATCAGCATTGTCCGGCCGGCTCCGGCAGCCGCTTGAATAATTCGAACACCCTGGAGAGAGCTGATTTGACGGGGCCGCCATTCCTCTTCCGTGGTTCCATGACCGAGCTGCCCGGAGCTGTTTGAGCCGAAAGAGTAGGCAACCCCTTTCGAGGTCACTGCAATACTATGACCGGGTCCGGCTATGGCTTGAGATTTCTCTCTCCGGGAACATGCTTCTCCTGCCAGAAAGAATCTTAAAACGAGCTTCCAAGATCCCCCACATCTTTGTTTCAATTCTTGCCGTTCCTCTACTGTCATTGGTTTAAATATAGCTCGTTTCTGACACATGTCAAGAGCTGCAAGCTCTGATAGGCACAAATCATGATCAGGGGCGAAATGGGCAGGCTGCCTAAAGAAGGAACACGTCGCCTGCAACACAACATTACAAAGAATCAGCAGCACCATCAATTCTAGTTATCCCTCGATAGGTTTTCATTTCTTGAAAATAAAACAAGGGACTTGCCTCTAATCTTGCGAGATCCTGAGGGTCTAAATTGCACCCTGTAAGAACATGAAGGACTATGGAAGGATTCGCAGACAGTGGGAATTCACCGGGACTGGCATCCCCAAAACAATGTCGGATTTGTCTCTGGAATGTTGGAACGGACGATGTGCCGATAGAAGGAATCGGTTGGTCGGGTATGTTAAGGTACTGAATAGTAGGTGTCCCACTTGTCGTGGCGTCCATGGGCACTGCTTATCTCTGCAGTGCCCAAATTTATCAGATGTGAAGATCTAACTGCTCGAAATCACACACGCACACAACTTCTCAGTATGCAACAGATTACTACATTGTTTACCCGACAACTAATTCATGCCTATCTATATGTCAATCTCAATACCATTTCTTCTTTTATCGTAAACTATTTCTTCTTTTATTGTGAACTAAAGACTAGTCAGTTCAAGGCGAAATGTACCTCGGGTAACTTGTTTAATCAGAAAACTTCAACTCCTAAACCTACAAATAAACAAAAATGATCATAAAAACAAAGTCTGATAGTCGAAAACAACAACAACAACAACAACAACAACAACAAAGCCTTAATACCAAAAGACTGTTTGAATACTCAAAACATATGAACTCCAAAATGAAGCAAGCAAAGAAATTCCGCTAAAGGCGTATTCAATGATGCTATAATGCACCAGCTAACATATATACGAGCACAATTTCGTTCAACCGGATAGTCGATTCAGCTAAAAGAGGTACTGTGATCTGATCATTGGGTACTAAGCTTGGTAAAAAAATTCAGATAACATTAATCAAGATCATCCAAATTAGAGGGTAACAATTACAAACATAGAAATGAGATCAATACATCAAAAATAGAATGGTCAAACAACAAAGCCAGAGTAAAAAAAGCAACAGCACTAGAGTATTCGGACCGACAACGAAAACCTTTCAGCATCCATTAAAAAAGAGACTCCATAAAGAAAAGAATTTCTACCCAAAAAGCTGAAACTTACAATCAACACAAAGACAATGGATTTTGGGTGTGAACAAGCTAAAAGAAATTGAAACAAAATATTGGATACAACACCCAAAACAAAGATTACATTCAGCTGCAAAAATTAACCATAAAAATCCCATCTTTATGGAATCAAAGATCTAGGGAGTCATCAGATGATCCAGTAAACAAGTACAATTCTCAACAATTGACCACAAAAGAATCGATGATAGAATCAAACACTGACAAAACATGATATAAGCATAACAAAACAAAATCTTTAATCTGTACAATTGGGATGATCATCATAGATCAAGAAACAAATGTTGAGAAATAAAGAAATTACATGTGAAAGAAACCCAGAATTCCTGGAAAAAATCATCAAATTTCCTGCTAATAAATCAACAAAAAGAAAAGAAAAGAAAAGAAAGGGTGTGTGACAAATGGGTTATATATATATATAAATATGATCAGAAGAATGGGTTATATAATTGTTTGTTGCTTGAGAATTAAAAGAGATTGAATAAGAAAAGGGGTTTGCAGACGGTTTGGTTGTTTAATTGATGGATGGGGATGTTGATGAATTGAAGAGAAAGATGAGAGAGAGAGAGAGAGAGAGAGAGGAGAGAGAAGTGATGGAAAATGAATGATAAGAGTATTTGTAGAGAGCTTTATTTTCTCAATCGGATGGCTCAAAAAAAGAAGACGAAGGTAAAAGATGAGGTGTCGATTTGGTGGGTGATTTAAGGAACCTATTGATTATATGCTTACACACGACACATACAAGTACACACACTATTACACAATTTATTTATTTATTTAATTTTTTTTCATTTTGGGAAAAATGATTTTAAGAAATTTTTACATTGGATCCACTTATAAGAAGAAGATTGATGAAAAAAAAAAAAAAAGGACAAATTGCATACTCCCTCCGCCCCATTTGAAGCTTCATCTTTTGTCAAAATGGGCGTCTCATTAAAAGTTTTATCTTTTCTAAAATGACAAAGAATTTTTAATATTTCACTCACTCATTCTCTCTCCTATTTCACTTTTATACTCACGACACTTTTCAAATTTACTATTCACTCCACTCATTCTTTCTCCTATTTTACTTTTACGCTCACAACACTTTCTCTACTTACTTTTTTCCTTAATTTGCGTGCCACCTTCACCATCATGAAGCTTGGAATGGGACGGGGAGAGTATATTGGGAACTTAAGTTTGTTTCAAGTTTGCAATTCTCAATCTTAAAATTTAATTTTATAAATCAGTCACCTAGGTTTGTTAATTTATTGTAATGTGGTGTAAAAATTAACTTTTTGTTATATTTTTGACGGAATGGATTACATGTGTCTTGCATATGGTATTTAAAGGGCAATCTTGTTATTTCATGGAGGTTGTGCAAGGCACGTGTGTAGCTGTGTTGTACTCGCACATTGTTAGGGTGTTTAAGTCATTTAACTCGAATGCTATCCCAACAAATCTCAGTTAGGGTTTTCACATTTTCATTTCACCCGAATCCCGAATGTTAGAGTCATTTTTGGCGAGAAATTAGGGTTTGATCAATGACGACAAAGGAAGGTGTGAGCTGGTTCAAGTGTGCAGATGAGTCCACATTGTTTGGACATTTAACAAACCTCCTACCAGGATTTGTATCGGTCCAAGAGATTTGTTCTCTTGCTATGAGTCCACGTCAACAATGAATTGAAAAGGAAATAAGAAAAAGAATTATGTGGAATTCAAGGATAGAGGGGGTAAACAAGGTTGGTGTCGCCTATTTCAGAAGGATATAAAAAGAAAATTGGTATTAATAGAGGGAGTAAATTCAACCATTAATGGAGGACAAGGGTTGTTGACGATATCAATGGAGGAGGAGAAGAAACAACGATTTGTTCAAACAGTTACACACGTGCCTTGCATAACCTCCATGAAATGATAAGATTACCCTTTAAAAAATCTTGTGCAAGACACATGTTTTTCATCGCGTCAAAAATATAACGAAAAGTTAATTTTCACACCACATTGCAACAAATCGGCAAACTTAGGTGACTGGTTTGCAAAAAAAAAACTTTCAGGTTAGGGATTACAAACTTGAAACAAACTCAGATTACCAATATGCTTACCCAAAAAATTCCATTACTTTTACTTTGTGATTCCCTCAGTCCATAAATGAATCTAAAATCTAAATGAATGTCAAAAAAAAAATCAGATCCCCTCTTAATCGAGATTAAATTTGATTTTTTTTTTTGATATTCATTTAGGGATAGAGGGAGTCCCTTCATCCATCATAAAAGATACAAAATGAGTTTTGCACAAAAATTAAGAAAAATGTAGAATAAGTATTGTGAGTCTGAAAAGTGAGGTGGCAGAAATAAATTGAGGTATAAAATATAAGTATATAAATGATATCAGTATAACAAGTGAGTCTAATAAATAAACAAATATTAAAACCTTTTTTAGACTTGTGTATTTTATAAAATAAAATATCAAAATGAGGCTTTTGTTTGTGTTTTTTTAAATGAAACGAAGAAAGTATTATGAACTATTAGTGAATTAGCAATTAGTATACATTATTCATGAAATCATTATTATAATATTAACTCTAAGTATTTATAATTATTGTATTACTAGTGGTATGAATTTGAGTAACATTTATAAAGAGTATATTCATATACTCCCTCCGTCCCGCCGATATCAGGGGCGGAGCCAGGAATTGGCCGAGGGGGGGGCAAGATTACACGGGGGTTCGGGGGCAGCGCCCCCGAAAAAAAAATTTCGGGTCGGACAAGTAAAAAATGGGTCGGGTTCATGAAATACAATGTATTTTAGTTAACAAAAATGATAAAAGTCAATAATTCAAAGAACGATTGAAATAATGTTGAAGTATTTAACGCAAACAATTTATTAAAATATATTACTCGTACAAAAAAGAAATTCAAATTTGCTAATTAAACTTGGGATAATAGGAAGAAAGACCAAAAACAAAAAAAATGGAAAAAGCCTAACGAATTAATTAAGATTGAAAAAATGTGAGAAAATTAGGAGAAAGAGAAAAACAAAACTGGTAAGAGAAAGAATAGCAAAGATGGAAGACAAAATTAATTGAAAACGTAGGTAGCAGGGTTTGAATATGGATTTGAAAGGAAACACCAAAGATTTTAACTTCACCCCTTCTACCGCTGAACCACACCACTCACTGGTGTTAATCTTGAAGTTAATTATATATATACATATATAACAAAAATATGGTGGGGGCAAAAAAAAAAATTTCCACTGCATTTCCGCCGCTGGGGGGGGCGAGTGCCCCCACCTGCGCCCCCCCCCTGGATCCGCCCCTGGCCGATATTAGGAATTTTTCAAATGGCACGGGAATTAAGGAAATGATAAATGTTGTGAGTGTAATAGTAAAATAGGAGAGAGAATGAGTGGAGGGAATAGTAAATTATAAAGGTGTTGTGAGTATTAAAATAATGTAGGAGAGAGAATGAGTGGAGAGAATAGTGATAAAAACTTTTCATTTTGGAAATTCTTAAGATTAGCGGGACGCCCAAAATGGAAAGTTTTCTTAAGATCGGTGGGACGGAGGGAGTAAGTTGTAAGAAGAAAATAAAAAATTAGACAAATTATATGTGAAACCTATGTATATACTCCCTCCGTCCTGGTCCAATGGAAATCAAATTCTTGAACACACAGATTAAGAAAAAGTAAGAGAGAGAAAAAGTGAAAGAAAATGTTGTGAGTATGAAAAATTAAATAGGAGAGAGAATGAGTGGGAGAAATAGTGATTTGATTGGTGTTGTGAGTGTAAAAGTAAAATAGGAGAGAATGCGTGGAAAAAATAGTAAAAATTTCCTTCCATTTTGGACAGTCTCCATTGGGCTGGAACGGATCAAAAAAGAAATAAGTCTCAATTAAGCGGGGACAGAAAGAGTATATATAAAGAAAAAACAGGGTCAAATCAACACTTAAAAATAAAAATATTGTTTTGAATTTGGTGCCCTTATTTTTTACTACATGCTTCAAAGACTTGGGTGAAGGTTATGTTCATTGCATTGATATAGACAAATGGGTGTGTAACACAACACAAGGTCCTCCTATATATTATACTCACGAGGAACATTTTAAATTTGTATACCATGATTGAATTTCTCTTTTATTATTTCATACTAAAGCAATGCAAACAATTGAATTTCTCAAATTTTAATTCATAAAAAACCACATAAATAAGAAAAAAAAAAAACATACACATAAGTCTCTTCATTTCAAATAAACATTGTTTTGGAAGGTCTCAAAATACTTCATTTTTACACAAATTATTTAATACTAGCTCATTCTGTCCCGAAATGAATGTACAAAAGATTTTCTAATATTCTCTTAATCAAAACTAAATTTATTTATTTTTTCGGACATTTATTTGGAGACACATTTTGAGATAGAGGGACTATATTCTTGTATTACATTGTACTTACCTTAATCGCTTCCCGATTAAGTTTCATCAAAGTACTCACCTTCGCCACCAACTTCGCCACCAAGAAGATTCGTTGGTGCGTCGTCTTGCTTTCTTCTTTCCGCTCTAATTCAATCATTCAACAAATTACAAGCTTCAAAACTATCGGATGATAAATTGTGACGATTATTTTCCATATTCCCACCAATGCTAAAAGCTTGCTCTACCGAAATCGTTGATGCGAGACAAGCAAGTAATTCTCGTGCAATTCTAGAAATGATAGGAAAAGCGTGTGCTCTCCTTGACCACCAACTCAAAATATCAAATGAATTTTCTTGTTCAAATTCGGTGGGATAAAGTATTTATCAAATTCGCCATTAACACCGCCACGATATTGTTGTCTTCCACTAAAACTTGCCACAAATGATGATGAGAAATGTTGAAGTACCGAAAAAGAAGGCTCACTTGTTGTTGCATATGCATCACCATATATTGACTTGTATTCCTGATAAATTTTTAAAAATGTTTGTCTAACACTAGCAACTTTTTAACCTACGTTAGACATATTGGTATATCCCACCAAATAAAAGTTTGAATAATAATATTCTAAAAATTGAGTTAAACCATACTCTCTAACTCTAGGATCTAATAACTTTGCAACCAAAAAAATATCGGTAATGTTAAGCAAATATTTTTTTCACTTTTCTCGCATTTTGAAAACCGCATCTTTAAGAATAACATCATCTTTAAATTCGAAAAATATACTAAAAATTTCCACACAATGATCAACAACTAAAGTAGAAGTAGGGTAATACGTACCGGATAACGCCAAGGTTGCCGCCTCGAACTTTTTCAACAAAATAATCATACTTGCACATTCTTCCCATTGTGTAGTATATAAGTTTGTACCATATTTGATACCATAATTAATGGATCCCAAAAACATGCAAACTTCATTTTTTCAAGCATAAGTTTCTTCTAAAACATAAAGGGTGGAATTAGATCTAGTTGGAACATCTATTGAAAATCTTTTTTATTTTTTTCCATGGTTTGTGCAATATTGCTTTCATAGCCTTGTAATTTTTTATACTTTCATAATACCATAAACAACATCTTTAATTGCCTTAATAGAAGTTTTCAAAGCACGCAAACCATCTTGAACACATAAGTTTAAAATATGACAAATGCATCTAATATGAAAAAATCTACCACCTAGTGATGGTCTACAAACTAAAATTAATTCAGGCAAACTAGTGGTATTAAAACTAGCATTATTAAAAGATATTGAAAAAACTTTATCAACAAGATTATATTCATACAAAATTGTTTGTAACATATGAGTTATGTTATGTGCGTTATGTGCGTCATCAAATAATCTATATGCAAGTAACCTCTTTTGAATTTTTCAAGAATCATCAATCCAATGGAATGTTACTCCCATATAAAATGTCTTATTTTTTATCACTCCATATATCGAAATAAATAGAAACTTTAGATGACAAATTATCAAAAATATTACATAAATTCAATTTATATTCTTCTACTATATTTTTAACATCTCGTGTTATGGTTGTACGAGCTACTTTGCTAGCAGCGGGATTAAAACAATATCTAATTAAATGTTCATAGTCTTCGTTATCGGGAAAATTAAAGGGAAGAGATTGCTTACAAACAAATTTAGCCATTTCTCTTCTATGATTTAGATGATTATATGAAAATAAATTAGAAGAAATTTGAGAAGACGTACCAATATTTTTCGAAGAAGCGAATCCTTGCAATTGTGCTTGAGTGAGTGGTATATACCATGTTCCCTGGGGTGTTTTTCTCTTGTATGCCTTCTCAAAGTAGCGTATCCACCACCGGTACAATAATCATATGTTTGTTTATTATTTGTTGGACAAAAATTGCATATTGCTTTGAAATTCTTGTTGAAACTTATGTGGACTTATGTGGTAAAAGATGAAAGTTAAAGGTGTAACGACCCCAACCCTAGGCATTTATTTTTAATATTATATTAGATGCTTTTAATATTTATATTTATTTTATGTGTTCCTTTATGTCTTTAAATTCTTAATTTAAGATAAATTGGGTAAGTAGTAAGATTGGAATCTTTTAAGAATTTATTGGTTATTAAATAAAGAAGATTGGGGAATAATAAAAATGGAAAAATGATAAATAGTGCAAGGAGGTGAATTGAGTAGGATGAATTATTGGATAAATGAGTTAAGTTTAAATTAAAGGGATTGGGTGAAAGTCTTGGTGATATTTCTAGAGGGGGGGCCAAAGTTTATAACCTCCCCTCCTCATGCCATGTGTTCCTCTCTCCTCTCCCCATACCCTCCTCCATCCGCCCCCTTCTTCTCCTCCTCACTCTCCTTCCTCCTCCCTCATTCATTCACTTCTTCCTCCAAGAGAACATTTAGAATTCCATGGAAGCTTTCAAGCTCCATTCTTGAAGCCAAGCAAATCTTCCACCAAACTCAAGTTTAGGAGCACCTTTGGAGTTGGATCATCTTGGGGAGTTCATCTAGCTAAATAGATCAACCTTCCTTATAAAATCCAAAAGTGAGTTATTATGACTTTCCTTCCTCTATATGCTCATGAATTAATTGATGTTGTTATTATTGATATAATGGTTATTTGGGGCCTTAGAAACCTTCTTGGAGTTGAGGAATTAGTTAATATTATGGAACATTGTTGTTGTTCATAAGAAATGATTAAAAGTGTAATAAAATTGGTTGAGTTGTATTAAGATGGTTAATCATGAAATATGGAAGTAAAAATGGGTTGGAAATCAAGTGGTAAATGATTTGGGTTTAGGTTATCTTGGGGTTTAAATGAATTAATATAATGTGTATGAAGTTAGGAAGTCCTTCTAGGTTCACAAACAAAGGAAAACTAGTTTGGGACAATTTTGGTTTGGGTTGTTGAAGGATTTTTATTACATTTTGAATTCGGGTTTAGTGGCACGAGTCGTGCCACTGTGGCACGAGTCGTGCCTTGGATTGGGACGAGTCGTGACAAGGATTAAAGGGAAGTCGTGCCTAGTGGGGACGCCTGTTTTTGGGAAGGCCAAAGGGGCACGAGTCGTGCCCTGGGGCACGAGTCGTGCCCTGGCCTGGTGACATTGGGTCAACTTTGAAGCTGTTTAAACCTAATCGAACTAGAACCAAAATGAAATCTCTTTAACCTAGATTAAAGTAGAATACTTTGGCTACTCAATGACATCTTAAGTGATCAAAATGGAATTGTGGAAGTAGTTTAAATATTGCCCCGAAAATGGTTGATAGGTTTGATTTGTGACTTCACCAAAATAGTTCCAATTTGGGAAATAGAACTTGAACTTTAATAAATGTTATTCGAGGTCGTATAATGACTATGTAAGAGTGGTTTATGATATATAGTAGCCTCACTCCCTATCTTTAGTGAATAGTTGCAATGGTGTAGAAGCCATAGGTTTCACTATTGAGCTAATTGGTAATGGGTAGGTATCACTTGTGGCATTGTGTCCAAGTTATGGAATTGTTGATATTATGGTTATCTTAATATCCTAAAGTATGGACTATTTGGTAAGTTGTTATGTGGTATCCCATTGTGTGGATTATGTGTTATATGGTGGTGTGACATCCCAATTGTGGATTATGTGGCATGTTGATTATATTGTTATCCCAATATGTGGATATGTTTATTATGTGGTTGTATGGTTATCCCAATTGTGGATTTATTTGTTATCATTCATATTTAGTGATGATACTATGCATAGTGTATTACTTAAATGTTGCATTATGGTATTGATTGGCATGAGTATACATTACCATGTTATTATATGATTATCCCATTTTGTGGATTATAATTCAAGTATCTATTATGTGCTTGAATGTGTATATGTTCGGGTGGGTATGATGGAAGTCAATCAATTATTGATTTGTTCAATAAGTGATTGAAGGTTCATCATATCGGTGACCCTTCCCCACTCTGTGGCCACGGGGTGGGGGCTGTGCGGCTCTTGTACCGAGTGATAAGTAGCCTTTACATACTGCTGCGATTAGGAGAAACCGGGGGAATGCTCTGTATGAAGCCAACGGCTCTCTGCAGTGGCGATGATAGTATATGATACTCTAAATATAGGGGTCATATATGTATCCTGTTTTTCTTATATGGATCTCTGGGGTATGAGACCTATAAGCGGTGAATGTGCATGGGGGCAGTTCACCAAAGAGTGGAGTTTTACTCCCACGTTGTACGACTTATTGTTCAGACGGGAAAAGGTAAAATGAGGTAACGTAAGGTGTTTACCGCTTTCATAATGTGTTAAGTGTTGCCATGATACGTGTTGCATCTTGTATGGCATCTTGCTGCATATCATAATAGCTCATTGAGATTTATTCTCACCCCTCTCCCTTTACTGTTTTAGATTAGAGACGGTGACCCGAATCAGTGAGGCCGGGGTATCATTGTGGACTTTGCTTTTGGGGTTTGACAAGTTAAGTATAGGAGTGGGTTGTTAGGAGTATTTGTTAAGTATTCCTCTTTTATATTTTGTATGGAAAACCCTTTTGTTAAACAGATGTTAATTAAGGTTTCCAATGTATTTGATTAGATATCGGTTTATTAAAGTTATGGTTGGATTTCCTCTAAGTAGAGATATTACTAATTGATTTTAAAATTGTAAGTTTGAAGGGTGGTTTTCTTTTAAAGGCAAATAAATGTTTTAAAAGTTTCGATGGTTTTTCTTAGATTGAGCTCCCTTAGCTCGGGACACGTGTTAGGTCCCGGGTTGGGGTGCTCACAAAAGGTGTTTATTGAAAAATAGAGTTTTTAGTGAAATTTATGTGTGTGCGCTAAAATGAGCATAACTTTTGATTCCGGATGAACCACGGAACGCACAGCATATCAAATCGAAGCTCTTTTCGAGACGGACAAAAGTCATGGGCATAGCCCCATGACACAGGTTTTTATAAACATAAAGCTCGAATCTTGGCAGTCAAATGATGTGCTGAACTAAATTAATTTTTGTAAATTAATATTAAAATATTTTTTAAAATTATTTTAAATTATTATTTTAGTTTTGGATAATGCCAAATTTGATTTTTGAAATGACAGTTTTAACTGTCATACCTGTTGAAAGATCTGTGTCTGAATTTGAATTTGAAAAGACATGTCTTTTCAACCTAGTCCTATATAAACACAAAACAGATTGTGTTCCTAATACACAAAATTTTCATCTTCTCTTTCCCTTCTATCTTTCTGAAAGCATTTAGTATATTCGCCAGGGAACAAGTTCTTCTGTACGAACTTGTTCCAAAGTGTTGTATCCTCAAGTCAGACGTTCTAAACTGCAGCAGAAGCGGGGACGAATTTCTGACTTAGGACACTGTCAAACAGGCCTCACTTTGAAGAATTTGTAGCGTTTTCAGGTTTTTATTTGTTTTATAATCTGATTTTGATTTAAATATTATTGTAATTACTTTTATTGATATTTCTAATTATAGAATAGTAGATTGGTTCTAACAATTCTTACCCGTCGCGTCAACGGGAACTTTTTTTGTAGAATTTCGTGAATACTTCAGATTCACTTTTCTTGGTTCTTGGAACGGAAGAGAGATTGTTTTTTGCTTTTACGTCGTCGCCCTCCCATTGTGGCTTCCATAGTATTGCCATCACTTTCTTGAGTAGTTGGAGTTAGATTATCAACATTTTGTGGTGGCACAAAATTTGGAATCTCTTCCACTTCGTCATCATCTTCCCAATCTTTCACCTCATTTTGCCCCGAAAGCCCCATATCATAAAACTGACCACCTTCATTTTCAATAAATCGTGGTGGTGGGGGTGGTGGTGGTGCTTGAGAAGAAGATTCTCCTCGCCCTCTACCCTTGCTACCCTTTTTGCTTGTGAGGTTCTTAAAAATATTCATAAAGTAAAATATGAAAATATATGAAATAAAGATGTTGGATGAAAATATGAATATTAGATGAAAATAAGAAAGTTGGATTATGATTTGAGCTTGAGAATCAAAGAATTTAACGAAATTCGTTAGAGAAAGTTAAGAGAGAGTTAATGGAGTTTGTGTGAAAAAAATGTGAGGGGAGGAGGATGGTATTTATAGTTGAGGAAATCTGTTAAGATTACAATTTTTTTTAGGACCGAAAATCTGGCAAAAAAAGGTCAAAATCGACTATTTTTGTCAACTAGTCGTTAGCTAACGGGCATAACGGCTAGTTTCTGACGGATCTGACGATTTCTGACGATTTTGAATCCAGTTTCGGTTCGGCGGTTCGAACTGACGGTTCCGGTTCCGACGATTTGAAATCGTCTGTTCACGATTTTTTAAAAGTAAAAATCGGAACCGGACTGCCAAACCGCCGGTTACGGTTTCGGCCAGTTTCGGTTCGAGGCGGTTCCGATTTTGGCCGATCCGATTCGGACCGATTCCACGGTTCCGAATTGGTTTCGGTTCCGATTTGAACATCCCTGCTAACTAATCCAACCATGAAAAAATTGAGAGTACATAACATTTCCATTAAAGTGAAAGAGTCTCTAATTATTGATCTTTTTAGATTGTTGTTTGGCCAATTTGGATCATCAAATCATATTGTAAATTCATAAATATTAAATTGAGAGATTTAAAAGGAAAGGCATAAGATAAGGCATAGGTGTTAGGCAGCAATTTAATGGCTCATAATAGAGGCTAAATTATAATTTAATTAAAAGCCATGAAAGCAATATTGTACCCTTCCAAGGGCACTTGCAAGTTGAGAGAGACTATTTTGCATATTTAATTAATAATTAATAATTAAGCTCTAATTTTGAAGGTTTATGCTAATTTTTAATGATTAAAATATAAAATTACATTTATGTGACATATCATATGGACATTGAGTCATCTTCACTGTTGGAATTAAATTAAGTAAAAGCTATTTCACTTCTGATGATGAAAACGCCTCGAGTATATTCTAATACTTCCTACTCTCGTTACAAACTGTACACGTTTTTTTGCAATGTTCTTACTTCATAAATGAAAATGTCAATATTTTTAACGGCGCAGAGGCACATGCTATCATGTGACTAACAACCGTTATAAACTTAACTTTTCATATCAAACACAACACATACTATCAAAAAGACCACACTAATTCATTTCCATTTCTTCAAATTCATATCAGAAATACCATTTTCTGATGAATTTTCAATGACAAAAAGTTAACTTTATAATGGTTGTTAGTCAAATGATTGCAAGTGATCCTATACCGTTAAAAAAATTGACGTCTTTGTTTATGAAGCGAGGAAATTGCAAAAATTGACTCTCTTTGTTAATAAACCTTCATTTATTAACTGATAGAGTAATAAATTATGTCCTAATTAAAAATATATATTTAGATTTTGCATAAACTAAAAGCTTGTTATAATGTCAATGTTACCATCTTCTTCTTCTTCTTCTTTTTTTTTTGAAAAAAAAAAAAAAAAACCACAAACTATCAATGGATGATCACTTTAATAGCTGATTTTGTAACTTTATAAAATACTCTAATGTGCAAGACATTTAACAAAATTACAGATTCCGTCGTGACTATCGTGTTTGGATTGTTTTTTTAACGATGTTTCACGTCAGCCAGTCAGAATGTAAGGAAAGAGAGATTGAACCCTGTCGTTCACCGAAAGTGAGCGTTAGAATTTAAAGAATTTGAATTTAAGAATTTGATTGTATGGTACGAAACATCAATTAATTATGTAAATTAACATAATAATCACATGTCTTATTGTTTTTACAAAGGAATCAGAGTTATCAACCTAACAATAATTAGAGAAAGTCAAGTCAAAGCTGCTGAGATTCCATATATTGTTAATTAACCTACGACTTAACTTGCCGTAAACTACTTTTTTTAGGCTTGGAAACAATGCTAAAACCTTACATTACTGAATGGAGTACTGTATGAGGTTTCTTAATTTATCGGGATTGACTTGTCAAACATTTTACGGAACATATTATTATGTTATATTTATCCACTTTCTCACTCTTACATTACTTTTCAAACTCACAACATTTATTTTTTCTTAATCACGTGTCAAGTCAAACTAAGAATATTAAAGCAGGGAGGAGGAAGTATTAACTATTCCCTACATCCCACCCGACATAAATATCTATTTTTGATGTTCTATTTAAAAAGATACAGTTTCAAAATGATTTTTTTAATACTTTCTAAAACGGGACTAAGGAAATACTAACTATACTTTCTTTTTAATTTCTGTGCAACATTAATTTTGTGCCTTTTTGACTTCCGTTCAGATGAGATGGACATACTTTCCTCGTCCCATTTGAAACCGAACTTATTTTTCTTTCGGTCGTCCGTTTCACCTCGTCAAAACGACTACCTAAAATGTGACTTCTATTATTAGAAAAAGTCACCATCAATTACAAAAGATTCCAATTTTTGTGGAAGTTGATGAAACAAGTAAACATGTTTCGTTGGCAACAAGTCATTTGTTACCTTGGTTTCAAGTTATTGGACATTTAGTCTTAGCCAATTTTCAATGTTCATGAGGCTAGCTAGCTTGCTTCCATAGGCTATAACATGTACGTACTCCATCCCAACTCAAAAATAATTACTATCTCAAAATAAAAAATAAAAAAATAGGACTCTTAAAGTGAGACAGAGCGAGTATTTTATACTTAAAAAAAAAAAAAAAAAAAAAAAACCCTTTGGTGTATAAACAATTTTACAGTAATGCGTAAGCTAAAGTTACATAACTTCCCAGAATCTGACTATTTCCGAGCGAACGAATATAATACAATCGTTTGTGCCAAATATCTACCAACCTGCATTTTATTTATTGGATGCGAGCAATAATCGATCCTAACGACTGAAAGGAGAGGAACTCGTAAGCTTTCAGTGGACTGCAAAAAAAATTGTGTAGCTCTTGCGGTCTGCATTCTCTCGCATAAATAGGGTAATAACCTTTCGAGTTGAAGTTCTTAACTATAAGAATGTTGTAGGATCACTTCATCACTCACTTGTATCTTGGTGCTTGTTTTCGCCAGTTAGTTTGTTCTCTGTTGCACCAACAGTAGTTACTGATTTTCCCTGTGCATCACGATATGATTTTCATTAGTAAAGCGTTCATAAAAAAAATAAAAAAAAATACAGTAATAGCACTAAAAGTCAGATTCTATAAAGTCCAGAGCAAGTCGGATTCATGGTTTATGAGCAACCCTATCTTAGCCTGAGATGCCTTGTACCTTCTCCACATAAAGTGGTACCATAACTACCATAACCTGATAATCTACAAGTGCTAAGTTGTACTCCGTCCCAAAGTATGGTGGAGGTCCCATTAAGTCATGGTTATTACCTAGTACAATTCGTTCATGCAGCTGGTGGAACAATATAACTAAGAGTTTCGGAAGAACATTGCAATCTTTTGATATTTCGATTTCAGTTATGAGTAGACAAGTAATTATGCATCTTTGTGATTGGCGCAGACATTTAATCCATGTATAAGGCTTCCCGGCCTTTACAAAGATTGGAAACTTGATCGCAACTAGGTGATCGACCATAACCCCCCCTCCCTCCACATTTTCTTTTTCATTTCTTTTCCTTTTCAGTAATTTTTAGTCCTAAGGAGGAAGATCAAATACAACAATAACAACATTACCCCAGTGCCGCAAAGGCTCCCACCTATGGTGGGGGGGGGGGGTCGGGTGTACGCAGCCCAGGACAGGAACAGATCAAATATAAGAACTTAATCTTTATGAATCCCCAGGACAGGAACAGATCAAACCGAGTGATAGACCGGACAACTCCTAAGGTGGGTTAATCCGTTTTCAACTTGGTCTTAAATCATAAGCAAATCTTTCTACACTTGGAGAAGTATCCGGAAGCATCTTTCAGGCTTGGCACAGAGCATACCCTTTTCCGTCTAGTGTGAGTACAAATTGAAAAAGAAAAAGGGAAGCTTGTCATCATCTAGTCGTTGCTAGACGTGACCACGGTTAATTAACCGCGGTTAACCGGTTAATAACCGGCGGTTAACGAAGGTTAAAATCATTAACCGGACTTAACCGTTAACCGTTAAGTCACGGTTACGGTTAACCGGTTAACGGTTAATCCGGTTAACCCGGTTAACCCGGTTAATAAACGGTTAATTATTATTTTTTATTTTTTTCAAGAATGTCAGATTTTTATCTAAAGTTAAAAAAAAAATAACTTTTTAATAGTTTTTTGAATAAAAAGTTAAGTTTTTAACACTTTTTTTGAAAAAACAGTTAAATATTTAACAGTTTCTGTTAAATATGTAACTGTATATGAACTGTTTTTTATTATTTATTTTTTTTGGATAAATAAAACTATTTTAAATAGTTGTTAAGACTAATATTTTTTGCAAAAAGTTATAGAAAAATAGGTATGAATTTTTAAAGAAATGAAAACTTAACGGATTTAAAAGAAACGGAAGTATATAAAGAGAAAACTTAACTTTTTTGAATAACCGACGGTTAATTAACGGTTAAGTTAACCGGTTAATTAACCGGCGGTTAACCGGCGGTTAACCGGAGTAAAAATTTCTTAACCTTTGTTAACCTCGGTTACACGGTTATCGGTTAGGCGGTTAAGGCGGTTAGACGGTTAACGGTTTAGGCGGTTAAAATCCGGTTATTAACCTTACGGTTAGCCGGTTAACGCTTAACCTTGGACACGTCTAGTCGTTGCTCATAAATGATAGCTTACTCCACCAACAGCATGTGACTTAGGCCAACCCTGTCCTCCCTCTTCTCCTTAGCATTACTTGAGGTTTTGAATTGTAAATCCCTCCGAGGGTCAAGAAAAAACATTGACATAAGGCAAGAACAACCCTCTGAGGGTAAAGAAAAAGCATTCACATAGGACCAAAAGAACCCTCCGAAGGTCAAGAAAAAACATTCTCAGATAAAAAGATGCCAAGTCACTAGCCTGGCTATAGTTCAATGAACCCTACAGCATATATTATGCTAGTTGTCTGGAATGAGAAACAAAGATTTGCAGCTCGACCAAGCACGAGGTAATATTTCTCACTAGCCATATAAATGAACTTTGCAAGGAATTCATTCCAGTAGAGATATAATGACCCTAGACCTTGTGCTGAAACATGGGAAGTACCTGAGTAGAATTTCAGGTTACCCTACAAATATACATGAGTTAGATAAATACTCCCTCTGTCCCGGAATAAATGTTTCGGTTGACTTGTCAACGTTTTTAAGGAAGATGATTTACTAGTTTATACATTACTTGTACAATGATAGAATTGCACTACACCACTTTCCTTATTTAGAAACACGACATTTATTTTGGGACAGGCCAAAATGGAAAGTGAGACATTTATTATGGGACGGAGGGAGTATACAAGTATGTTCTTATTCTACTCGACCATTTTTGGTTTCCACTATGAAAGCATTGTTATTATGCTCAAGCACGCTTAAACCGACACCAGATATATGTATTTAGTTTCAAGCAGAAATGATAAAATAGATTAAAAAAAAAAATTAGCTCATGATCTGGTCAACGCTTAGTTGTGACTTGCGAGCTTACCTTTTCCAAGTTCTCCTGTAGAAACTGCTGCTGATCCCTCCCATCATTGCTATTAACAGAAACCTCACCATTTTCCGACCTAGGAATTGAAGTTTCCTTGTTTGATTCAGCAGAAGTGGATGCTCCGTTCAAAGATTGACGCTCGCTATCAAATTCTTTCTTAACTTCCCCATTCGTTACTGAGGTTTCTTTAGCAGCTGCTATTTCGGCCTTTTTTCGTTCTTCCTCTCTTTGCTGTTTCCTCCTAGCCTCTTGCTCCTTTAGCATTCTAAATCTGAAATAGCCAAAGGGAACAAATGATCTCAGCCTAATGGGTGAATCTGAACTTGGGGTTCATAAAGCGTTAAACCTCAGTTCAATTCTTCCTATAATCATATGCCTCCTTATTTTCAAATTACAATAAATAAATAAATAAAAGAAAATCATAACAATTAAATAATTTGGCAAATGACCTGTCACCAGGACGAGGCCCATCTGAAGCGGATTTTTCTATTTTAGGCGCCTCTTTGATAGCCGTGTTTTCAAAGACATTTTTCATCATCTTTGACTCTTCTCCTTTGTCAATAACATCACTGCTGATCTGCTGAACTGGATTGTTTGCCCCTCCCCCTTTTTGAAGCCATACTTGTTGTGCTGTGCTCAATATGTTATTCGTTAACCTGCATAAAAGTCAAACATGTGGATTTTAAGAGGGTTTTGACCATGATTTTGGTTAAAAAAAACAAAATTCCTTCGCAAGATAATGAGTGAAAATGCTCACCAGTAAAGGCTTAGCCCAGAAGGAACTGAGAGAGAAAAATAACCAATCAACAAGGGCAGAAATTTGGTTATGGCTTGAGATGTCTTCAAGTTTGGATCGTCACTCTGACAGTAAAAGAAGTGTCAGACAAAAAGACACTCCCTCTGTCCCTATATGAATATTGAAAAACTTTTCAAATTTGTTCTTAATCAAGAGCAAATTTGAAAAGTTTTTCGACATTCATTTAGGGACGGTGGGTGTAATAATTAAAGTCTGGCCATTCTACATAAGAATATAGGTGATGGATCAGTTTTCTAATCAGAAGGCAAGTTATCATGAGATTTGGAAGTCCAATACAATATTTTGACCCTGACAGCCAATCGATGTACTGATAAGGGGGCCCTCGTCTACACCTAAAGGTACGATAACTATAAAGATTAAAGAATATTAGGAATGTAGAACTGTACAAAAGTATCTCAACATCATAGAAATACCGTTAGGGTCGCATTGATAAATTCAATTAGAATTAAACAAGAAATCAAACAAAGTCTCACTACAATAAGTTAGTTATTTTTAAATTACTTTTTCGACTCATTCTGGAATTCACTAAGAAATCTAGATTCATTTATGATTTTTAATTCTGCTAGGAACTTTCTCGAGACACACGTCAAGCTAGGGGGGATATGACAGCCCCCTGACAAGTTTTAAAATGATAGTTCGTGTTTACACATTTCAATTGTATATACACACCACCTCCCGCCACTAGAACGATATCTTTTCTCTCCTGAAAATGATGTTTGCCTCCTAGGCAGATAATTGGCCCCAATTTTCAGAAATAATTCCAATCATTACCCTTAAAAAAAATTATATGTATATCTGAACACTTTATTATGTAAAAAGAAGTTTATTTTTATTTCAGCATATCACAGCTCTAAATATTTTCTTTTATCAAGTTCCTGGATCTGTTACAAAGATAAAACCATACATTACAAGAAACAGAAGAGTTTAGTTAAATCATTGACCTGTGGCTGTGCTGACTGCATGATTTGAACCGATAGATACTGAGAGATAACCAGTAACACAGGTAAGACAAGATATGCAAGAGTATCGTGCCATCCAAGAGGAGGTTGACCGTCCTGCCAAAGGGTTTATGCACCAAACAATGAGATCTCATCCCAACTCCCAAGAATAATGGATTTAAATAAAATATACTCCCTCCGTCCCTGTTTAAGGTTCTTACTTTCCTTTCTGGTCTGTCCATGTTTAAGGTTCTTACTTTCCTTTCTGGTCCGTCCCAGTTTAAGGTTCTTAGTTAGCTTTATTCCATAAATGGCAAAGTATGAAAAGTGTATTGGACAATCTTGTCCTCATAAAGTTTATAGAATTATGAGAAAAACCGTTACTTACCTATCTACTTTTTACCCACTTGCTTTAAAAATATCGTTTTGGACAACTATGTCCTAACCTCACTACTATTGTTGACCCATTTTGAATTAGCTCCTTAATAAGCGCGCTGAGTACAACTAACTAAGTACCTTAAATCGGGACGGAGGAAGTACATAAGAAGCATCAATTCAACAAAATACAATCTCTTTTAGAAGTTCATATTAGCGACAAGAAGAACTAAGGAAAACTTACTACAAAAGGGAAAAGCCAAGATACACCACTGCCACTTTGTCGAGCAGCAACTGTGGTGGGACCAGCGAGGGAGGGTATCCAGAAGAAGCCTTCAGTAAGAAGTCCCTTAAGATAATAAATATTATTAGGTACGTGAAAATATTTAACTAGAAAGATAATGTAAGCTACTAAAGTTGCATTAGAATTAAAAGATATGACAAACAAATAGAAATTGTGCTACCTCATCTGCAACATTTGAGAGGGCTCTGTAAAGCCCTATCCAAACAGGTATTGTGGCTAGAGTTGGTAGGCATCCTGTCACAAATGGAAACAAGAGCACACTATCCAAATTAAACAGTGCCCTAAGTTCATCAGTTCAAATTGTTTGTTGAAAATCTTACTCACCTGCCAAAGGATTTATTCCAGCTAGCTTGTATAATCGAGCAGTTTCAAGCTGAATTCGCTCCTGCAAGCACATGCGAGCGTATTGAAAGGCAAAAATCCATTTATTGACATGTTAATGCAGTGAACTGCAATTAAAATTGCCAGTAGAACATAATAATACTCCCTCCGTCCCAAAATGAATGTCCAACAAAATTTCAAAATTTCTCTTGATCAAGAGCAAATTTGAAAATATTTTGGTCATTCATTTTGTGACAGAGGTTATAGTAATTAATAGTCTAATGACTTGAAAAGAAGTACTAGTAGTGTATTCACAGTTCAGCTGAAGCTTAAGAAACATTCACAAAGGACAGGAAAAAGTGTAACCTGATCCCCAGCATACCGTTGCTGAATTGCCTTTATTTGAGGTGTTAAAGTTCGCATCGCCATCGTAGATTCCACCTACATGAATAGTTCCAGCCAACTTATAAGGACAGTTTAGTTCTAATCAATTGCAAGTTTTATTCCTCCAGTTAATGTAACCACCAAAATGAAGCTTTGTCATAAACTGAAAAAAAACCTGTTTTTTTGACAGAGGAAAGGTGGCAGCCTTTACAAGAACTGTAAGAAGTATAATTGCAAAACCATAAGCATATGGAGTGTGTACGGTAGATAGTCCATCCTTCAAAACCTGAAATACGAGTAACTTTTCTTAAATGTGATAGGAACACATAATTTATATGAATGATCACAGCGGCTTTACGGAACCTTTATATTCTCTAGCAAGCCCAATATTCACATGATAAAATCTCGAACATAAAGAAATAGCCCACACTCTAAGATGGAAAACAATTAGTTATTCCTCATAACTCTCTATTTCCAACTTCGATATGCATATATAAGGTAAAAGAAGAATTGGAAAATCATATTAGCTGTTACGTTAAATTCTAAGACAACCTCTATGACTGGGAAATACAGAGTATCATGCACCTGCATACTGTATCACCACCTCCTAGTTCTTTCATTTGAGCTCTTTACTTTATAATCTTTTCTTGGAAATAAATAAAAGTCCGTCCTTTTGTTTTCTCGAAGTTTATAATACAAAACTACTTTTCAAGTGATCTTAATACCCAATATTAATAAAACTGCAACCAGATACAAACCCATTTTCAAAAAGTTACCAAAAGTAAAACACAGGTAGCATAGAAAAATGGATATAGAAGCGAAAAATGGAAGTGAAATGCTAAGGAGTGCCTGAATTAGGCACAATTAGCAATGCAAAACTAAGGCAAAATATTTCAGCCAAGCCACGGTAATACAAGCACCGGAAACAGTTGCCATTAGGATCTTCACAAGTATGCCATAAAAGGAATCCGGCAACGGGAACAGTTGCCAACGCAATTCCTTTCTATATTTCGGTTCTTCACAAATGTGCCAAGTACACTCGTTACCATATCTCACAAGTTCAATCTTACACAAAATACTCTCAGTTTTATAAATGACTTGAGAGTATAGAATTCTCATTTCTATGCATTTATTAACTTATCAGTCAATCCAGTGTAACCCAATTGACTTAATACTTATGCTGTTCTTGGGATGCTTCAGAATTAGAGTTAAAGCAAACAAGCAACAAATTTAAACTAGAAAACCTCCAGTTTCATTCAATTCCATCTACTCAAATTCATGCTCCCAAACACTGCCTTAATAAACAACAAAATCAAAGTGGCATTAGAAAAAAAAAATTGAAACTTTTACAAACCTTGAGAACAGTTTCCATATAATTGGCAATCCCAGAAAACCAATCATTGTTCTGTTTCGTATTAGTAGCAGTTTCCGGCGAAACTGCAACAGCAGCATCCGCAATTGTGTACACCAGAGCTTCAGCTCGAGTAAACAAATCCCCAATCACCCTTCCTGTACCCTCCGGGTCGGGTAACGGAACTTGCCCTAACCCGAACCTTGCAACAGTCAGAGTTCTCCGGAGCTTGCAATTCGATAGATTTCCGAAGTGGGTTCGCCGGAGAAAAGGGTTAATGGGTCTGGTTGTTCTGGTGGAGTCCGGGAAGGTGGGAGATAAGACCGTGTTTGGTAAAAATGAAATTGAAGAGGCCATTTTTGTTGTTTATTTCCCTTTTTTGGGGTTTATGGGTAGAACCCTAGAGAGTGTTTGAGGAAGCGGAGGAGATTGGATTTAGTGGTGGAAGAGAAAGAGAGTGTCGAAGAATCTTTAGGGGAAGAGATGAGGACATGAATGTGAAGAATAAGACAAATGCGGGGTTGGGTAGTTAATCTTGAATATTAAGGGGCTTATGAGTGAAAAAAGTTCGAATGTATAGCCTGGTTTGGATTTGCAATTTTTACAAGAGACCTGTTATTTAATCCCGCAACATTACTGAATATCCCGTAATACTAAGTCTACTCAATATTCAACACTAGTTATACCACCTCTCTCCCTATTTTATCCCTTTCTTCTTCAGCCCACCCACCCCCCACCGCCATTCATTCCCATCCCAACCCATCGCCGGCGCCACCTTCCTATCCCATCCCCCATTCTCTTTGCCGTCGCCTCCTCCTCTTCCTTAAAAAAATGTCATCGAAGAGATTGTCCATAAACCCCAATCAGTGATGCCCTAGCCCCCTTCTCTCTTTTGTAGTTCCCCAGCCATCTCCTTCTTCAACCTCCGGTCATTATCATCTAACTATCTCCCGCCAAAACCCTCTACTCTTGCCCCTCCTCTGCCAAATTCAGACAGCCGCCCACAAGCTAGAATCTCAAGATGGCAATAGATCTTGGAGTAAATCTGAGAAAAAAATCGGATTGAAAGAGTAATGGCTCGCCAAAATTAAGTTATATTTGGCAGAGGAGTCGATGGGATGGAGGGAGGACTTGTAGGAGCGCCACCAAATCTGAACGCAAGGATCGAGGAGGAGGGAAGCAGCTACGTCATGCTCGTCAAAGCGATTAAATATTATGGCTCGCTGGAGGGAAAGAGGATGCCAGAAAAGTAGGGCTCATTGGAGGTGAAGGGGTTGCTGTCACTTCTAGTTGTGAAAGGACGGGCTAGAGATTGTTTGAGTAAGTCGTCGGCGAGAGCAGTGCGATGAAGGTGAAGAAGACGGCAAATATTGTCATGGGGTTGAGGAGGCGACGACAAAGAGAATGGGGGATGGGGTAGGGGTGGCGCCGGCAATGGGTTGGGATGGAGAAGAATGGCGGTGGGGGGGGTGGGCTGAAGAAGAAAGGGGTAAAATAGAGAGAGGGGTGGTGTGACTAATGGTGAATATTAGGTAGACTTAGTATTGCGGGGGTATTCAGTAATGTTGCGGGGGTAAATAACAATTCTCTTTTTACAAATATCATCAACGGTTAAAATTGTCAGTTTACCGATTAAAATTATTTATTCAACTGGGCATTAAACTAAAACGCAGGCGTCAACTCCCATAGATACATGATCTTATGATCTTACGACTTTTCGAAGACCTGTGTTCAATTAGCCTTTTCAGCGAGAAGGGTTGAGCCTCCCATTTTTTTGAATTTCGTCTTTCATCTTTTTCTGAATTTCATTAATTTTCTCCTACATTCCATTATCCAATCCAGTTCCTCTATTTCATCCTCCATTTCCTATGCTGAAGGACACATTCTAATGGTTCGTTGTGTCGAGTAATCAGATCATAGTTTGCCTTGGTATCGTGTCCCTATCGTATTGAATTATCTCGAGCGATTGCTTGCTATTCACGCCATTAGTCGAACTTCGACCATAACATAATCAACAGATCCAATATATACTTCTACGAGTAAAAGGAGTTTGAATAGATATTGATTGTGCTCGAAAGCTTACGACTTGATTGACAAGTCCTTCTTTTTCGGTCGGGCAACTAATGAGGAATCAAACTCTTGTTTCTGTTGGAAATTAAATTATAAGCACCACAGATTAAATAAACAATTTAATCAACAGTAGGGGATTTATTGATCAAGTCAAGAACGTACCAATTAAGCCAATAGCAAAACCGAAAGCAATGGAACAGGATCAGGAAAACAAACAGAAACAATAAAACAAACGATTAGAAAACTTATCGTGATTTTGATCGAGTCGCCTTAGGAAGACTGTCCTAAGAGAAAATATTGCCCCCAATTGGTGCAACTCAGGTACAGGCAAATTTCTCCGAGGATAAAACGATCACGGATTACGTACAGCAGACACGCGGGTATGTAATCACCGGCGGTCCTATCTCAGTCGCCTTGAATCTCACGAACAAATCTCTATGAACGGGGAGTAATCGAATAGTGAAAGAAAGCAAGAGAATGGTGTTTCTCTTCAATTTTTCTCCTTATTCACGGCTGGAGGAAGTTTAATATTTATACATGGGGTAATTTTAGGGTTTGGAAACAGAAATTCGGCCCAGACAGACACAAAGCCCGTCACAAGCGCGGCCGCCCTAGTCCCAAGCGCGGCCGCCTCAACAGCTAAATCACGTCAAGCCTTGGCGCACAAGCGCGGCCGCCATCGTACGAGCGCGGACGCCCTAGAGCACAGTGCCTTCAGACGTGATTTTCCTCTTCGCCGAATTCGTTCAACCCAAAGAAGCTTCAAAGTCATAGAACTATGAACTTCCATACCGCATATACCAAATATTCCAACAATCCCCCACAAGTTCATAGAAATATGACGTGTACAGATTGTCCATTGTCATGCTTTCAATAATGGTACCTTAGGCTTGAACCACTACCTATGTTATCCAACGCAAACCTCCACAGACCGGATGAACGGGTGTCTTGAATCGATGCCTTTGGATGTAGAGGCCTTTCTTTGGTAACAAACACGACAAAAGCTATGATAGGCCCTCTATCGAACACTTGACGCTTATAAGCCATACGTCCCGATCCTCTATCATGAGTGCTTTCAAGGAATAACCCAAATTCCTCTAGTTGCGGCCAACAACAACACTCACTTAGTCAAGCATCTCGGAAGATGTCCGCTAGCATCTTGTCTAAAAGACTTGATCCCATTCAAAGTTTCAAACTTTTACTTTATTAGCAAGAACGAGCACCTCTAGGCTATTCGGGGATAGACTCGGACATGTAACATGTCAATCTATTATTAGGTGCTCCGACTCACCCCACACTTGTTATTACCACATTGAATCTCCTTTGTGGGATCTCCACTCGAGGTAGATTGGGTTGCCAGCTGCGTTTGAATCGACGGGGTTCGAGACCCATCCCCAACCTAGATTTTTGAACCGAGCAAAATCTAGCCCTTTGGTTAAAGGATCACCGTGTTATCCTTGGTACCAACATAATCAACTATCACCTTCCGAGACACTAGATCCCTTATAGATTTTAATCTAATTTGGATGTGTCTCCTAGTTTTACTGATTGTACTTGACACTTTTCGGTTTCTCAATTGTGGCCGTGTTGTCACAATGTACAGAGATAACAGGCATGGGCTTACTGACCATGGGCAACTCAGACATAAGTCCTCGAAGCCATTCAGCTTCCAATCCAGTAGTGTCAAGGGCAACTAATTCGGCCTCAAATGTAGACCTAGACAACAGAGTTTGTTTGGTCGACCTCCAGGCGACTGCAGCTCCGCCTAAGGTGAAAACATACCCCGTACAGCCATAACTCCCGGAGTTATAGGCAATCCAGCTTGCATCACTATATCCTTCAAGAACAGAAGGATATTTTCCGTAATGTAGCCCAATGGAAATCGTTTCCTTCAAGTACTTGAGAACTCTATCAAGAGCTTCCCAATGTGCTTTACTTGGACATTGAGTATATCTAGCCAACCTAGTAACCGAGTAGGATATATCCGGTCTAGTACAATTGGCAAGATACATCAAACTTCCAATAATTTGAGAATATCTCAACTGAGCCATCGGTACTCCACTTTCATTCTTAGTAAGAGCAAATGAAGGGTCATATGGAGTCTTAGCCACTTTGCAATTCTTATAACCAAATTTCTCAATTACACTTTCGGTATAATGAGATTGCGATATGGTTATGCCACTAGTTGAACGAGTCAACTTAAGGCCAAGAATCACACTAGCTACTCCCATATCTTTCATCTCAAACTTACTTTTCAAGAATTCCTTAGTAGTATTAATTATCCTCATATCCGTTCCAAACAACAGAATATCATCGACATACAGACATAAGACAATACTACTACCACCAATACTCTTGCTATAAACACATTTATCAAACTCATTAGTAACAAATCCAAACGATGAGACAATTTTATCAAATTTCTCATGCCATTGCTTAGGGGCTTGTTTAAGTCCATACAAGGACTTAACAAGTTTACAAACCTTTCTCTCATTGCCAGAGGCCTCAAAACCTTCAGGTTGATCCATATAAATTTCTTCCTCTAGATCGCCATGCAAGAAATTAACATCCATCTAATGGATATGAAGATCATATACAGAGGCCAAAGCGATAAGCATTCAGATTGTAGTCATTCTAGCAACTGGTGAATAGGTATCGAAATAGTCTATTCCCTCCATTTGATTGAATCCCTTAGCCACTAACCTAGCCTTAAACTTGTCAACGGTTCCATCCGGTTTCAGTTTCCTTTTGAATACCCACTTACATCCTATTGTGCTACAACCAGGAGGGAGATCGACCAATTCCCATGTCCCATTAGAGACAATAGAATCCATCTCACTCTTAACAGCATCCTTCCACTGCTTGGCATCAGAAGTAGCCATAGCAGCTTTGAAGGTTAAAGGATCACCCTCGACATTGTAAGTGATGAAATCACTTCCAAAATCCTTGGTGGTCCTTGCCCGTTTGCTCCTTCTTGGTTCAATCTCATCGTCAGAATGAGTTGCACTGGAATCAACCCCCACATTTGTCAGCTCCTCTACTTGAGCAGGAATGGAATTAGTGGTTGGGTTAGATTCCTTAGGAAGTCCGTCCTTCATAGGAAACACATCCTCAAAAAATGTTGCATCACGTAACTCAACTATAGAGTTCACATCTATGCCAGAAATTTCAGATTTTATAATAAGAAATCTCAATGCATAACTTGTTTCAGAATAACCTATAAAGATAACATCAACAGTTTTAGGTCCAAGCTTGTTCCTTTTATGTGCGGGTACAAGTACCTTTACAAGGCATCCCCACACTTTTAAGTGTTTCAAGCTAGCCTGTCGACCTCTCCAAAGTTCAAACGGACTTTTCTTTCTATGTTTAGGAGGGACTCTATTCAGAATATGGCAAGTCGTATTCAAAGCCTCTCCCCACATATATTTGGGCAGTCCAGAACTTATGAGTAAACTGTTAATCATATCAGTAAGGGTTCTATTCTTACGTTCAACAACACCATTTGATTGAGGGGTGTAGGGAGGAGTCTCTTCTTCATGTAGTATTCCGTTTTCTTGGCAATAGTACATGAAGGGGTTAGACTCATATTCACCTCCTCTATCAGACCTTAACCGTTTAAGTTTCTTGCCAGTTTGTGTTTCTGCTTCATTCTTAAATATAATGAATTTATCTAATGCTTCATCCTTAGAACTAAGCAAATAGACATAACAGTATTTACTAGCATCATCAATAAATGTGAGAAAGTATTTCTTTTTGTCTTTGGTCAACACGCCATTAAATTCACAAATATCAGTATGAACTAAATCTAGAATTTCAGAATTTCTCACAACCGACTTAAACGGACCTTTTGTAGATTTAGCTTCAACACATACATGACACTTAAAATTCTTATCAATAACATGTTTAGGAATAATATCTAAATTCATCATTCTTTTCACAGAATCATAGTTAATATGTCCTAACCGACCATGCCAAACATTTGAGGATTCAATGGAATAAGAAACAGGATAATCAATAGAACTAAAATTATTGTGCGAACAAACATCAGTTTCAACTCTAATTTTAAATAAACCATTCGAGGAATAACCTTTCCCCACAAAACTACCAGAATCCAAAATTATAACCTTATTACACTTAAATGAAATCTCAAATCCTTCTCTAACTAGACTAGAACCACTAATAATGTTGCGACGAATATCAGGAACGTGATACACTCGATGCAAGGTAAGAATGTGCCCATTAGGAAATTCAGGTCCACGCGTCCAGTCCCAAGCACCTTTGCAGCACTAGAGTTCCCCATCGTCACTGATCTACCACGCTCAGGCTGGTAAGACACAAATAGCAATTTATCAGCACAAACGTGCACATTTGCCCCAGCCAACTAGCCACTCGTTGGGTTCATAGACAGTAAAGATTTCGGGATAAGAAGTTACATACTTTGTAACATTGCAGGTCAGATCGTCAACTCCAGGTGCGTCAGAGTCAGGATCATCATAATTCTTCGGACCCAACACCATGTTGACAGCAGATGGTCATCGCCAGAGGCTTGTGGTCCTTTTCCTTTCTTGGACGGGCAAGTCCCTAGAAAAGTGTCCACATTCTCCACAATTCCATAGCCTGTTTTGCTTTTGGCTTTCTAAAGTTATTTTTCTTAACTTTAAGTTTATCATGGTTTTCTTTATCCTTAGAATGAGTTTTCACACCTTTTCCCTTAAACTTGCTTTTACCGGTTATCATATTAGCAGCAGCCTCCACAGGTATGCTAGGTTGGTTACCGTTATGCACCTCCTGAATCGCAATTGCATTCATCAACTCATTGAGTGTCAAGCTTCCAGTACGATGCTTGAGGGTCATACCAAATTCCCTCCAAGATCGAGGAAACTTCTCAATGATAGCCATGACAGCGAACTTATCAGGAAGTCCCATGTCAGCATCCTTGAGTGATTGCAAAATGATTTGGAGTTCGTGCACTTGATCGGTAACCGACTTTCCCTCACTCATGTGATAATTCAGGAACTTTCCCACTTGGTACTTTTCCACACCGGAGTCATCGGTGCTGTACTTCTTGGAAAGCGAGTCCCACAGTGACGCAAAGAAATGAGAGGAGCAGAGCAATAAACATCAAAGAGTGCATTCGACAAAGCCGACATAATGCATCCTCGAACAACATCATCCCGGTCCTTCCACGGTTGTGGCGGCCACACTAACCGGATCATCACCATTCAGAGCGGGACATTTGGATGTCAAGATACTGACATGCCCTTAATTGACAGCCAGATCTTCATGCGTTCAGACCAACGCTTGAAGTTCTTGCCACCGAACTTCTCCGGAAGATCGGAGGTGTCAACTAGGGACTTAAAGGGAGAGCTAGAGGAACCACCAGACATGATCAAATAAAAACTATTTTCTCTTAGACTGTTGGAAATTAAATTATAAGCACCACAGATTAAATAAATAATTTAATCAACAGTAGGAAATTTATTGATCAAGTCAAGAACGTACAAATTAAGCCAATAGCAAAATCGAAAGCAATGGAACAGGATCAGGAAAACAAACAGAAACAATAAAACAAACGATTAGAAAACTTATCGTGATTTTGATCGAGTCGCCTTAGGAAGACTGTCCTAAGAGAAAATATTGCCCCCAATTGGTGCAACTCAGGTACAGGCAAATTTCTCCGAGGATAAAACGATCACGGATTACGTACCACAAAGCAGCACACAGGTATGTAATCACCGGCGGTCCTATCTCAGTCGCCTTGAATCTCACGAACAAATCTCTATGAACGGGGAGTAATCGAATAGTGAAAGAAAGCAAGAGAATGGTGTTTCTCTTCAATTTTTCTCCTTATTCACGGCTGGAGGAAGTTTAATATTTATACATGGGGTAATTTTAGGGTTTGGAAACAGAAATTCGGCCCAGACAGACACAAAGCCCGTCACAAGCGCGGCCGCCCTAGTCTCAAGCGCGGCCGCCCTAGACAACAGTTAAATCACGTCAAGCCTTGGTGCACAAGCGCGGTCGCCCTTGGCATGAGCGCGGCCGCCCTAGAGCACAGTGCCTTCAGACGTGATTTTCCTTTTCGCCGAATTCGTTCAACCCAAAGAAGCTTCAAAGTCATAGAACCATGAACTTCCATACCACATATACCAAATATTCCAAACAGTTTCTGCTACGGCTAGTGCGATATACTCGTAGTCCCTTACTAGTCAAAAGACTAAATTTAACTAAAATGCATGATTTTTCTTTTTTACCGACTATATGACAGTTTTAACCAAATACTATAATAGTTCTATCTCCTAACTAACTGAGGCCCTTTGTTGCAAGTATTTGGTGAGAGTTTCAATTTATGAATTAATTTTTTATTAATCACATTATGTTATTGAAATATAAATTCTAAAATAATAATTAAGACTATACTATTTATCATAAAAGTTGTCTTAAGCATCATGAACACTTGAACATCATATTATATACTCCCTCCGTTCCATAAAATTTTACTCATTTACTATTTCGCACGAAAAATAAAAAATAATATTATTAAAGTAGGAATTGTGAGTGGGTAGGAGAGAGAAAGTGGGATAGAGAATAGTAAATGGATAGTTGTTGTGAGTATGACAAGTGGGTCTCATGATGAATAAAGAAGTATTAAAAAAAAATCTTTTTAGGAGAATTTAGGAGAAGTGTGATTTATAAGTGGGACGCCTAAATGGCAAAGTGGGTAAGATTTTATGGGACGGAGGGAGTATATATGTATATCAGTAGGGATGGCAACGGGGCGGGTTCGGGACGGATTCTTCATTTCCCAAACCCGCCCCGCCCCGTGTTATGCGTTACCCGAGCCCGCACCGATTGTTATTTAAGTAATTTCCTATAAAAACACTCATAATCCAATGACCCATCTAGTAATTTCCTATATATTCGGGGCATTTAAGTAATTTCCTGTAAGGCCTATAAGGGCATTTAAGTAATTTCCTATATATTCGGGGTGAGACGGGGTAAACTCGAACCCTCCAAAAATCCGGCGAATTTTCAAATTTGCATCTCAAACCCGGCCTATTAGTGGCGGGTCTTTTCGGATTCGAAACGGGTTCGAATTTTTTGTCATCCCTATATATCAGTGTGAGAGCCTACACTACATTAGAGCCCAAATATTTGAATAGGCGGATCTTTTCGAGTTCGGGACGGGTTCGAATTTTTTGTCATCCCTATATATCAGTGTGAGTGTGAGAGCCTACACTACATTAGAGCCCAAATATTTGAATAAGTTAAAGAAGCCCAAACGTAAAATTGGGGGTTCCAAGCCCAAATTGTCCAATGAGAAAGGAAAATAATAATAATAATAAGGATAAGAAAACAACAACGGGGCATAAAATAAGAGGTCCATATGTCACCAATCACAGATAAGAAATCAATCTAGAATTCCCTAACCCCATTGGCCTCTCATTCCCATCTCACTTCCATTCCATCCCATTTACCAAAACCAATTTTTTTATCCCTAATCATCTAAAATGGCAGCAACAATTGCAACATCCATGGCCATGCTCAATGCCAAATCCAAATCCTTCAAGCCAATGGCATCCCTAAACAACCTCCCAAAGGGCATATCCGTCTCAAAAACGCACCTCAACTTATCCACCTCCTTAACTGTCCCTGCAATTGCAGGGGCCATTTTCTCAACATTGAGCGCATGCGAGCCGGCCTTTGCAGTCCAACAAATTGCCGAGATAGCCGAGGGGGATAACCGGGGGCTCGCGCTATTGCTACCGCTTGTCCCGGCCATCGGATGGGTGCTATTCAATATCCTCCAACCAACTCTTAACCAAATTAACAAAATGACCAATAGTAAAGGGGTCATTGTTGGGCTTGGGCTTGGTGCTGGGCTTGCAGCTTCTGGCCTTTGGGCCACACCTGAGGCCTTAGCAGCCAGTGAAGCTGCTGCAGCCTCTAGTGATAATAGGCCTTTATTGTTGTTGTTTGTTGTGGGCCCAGCCATTCTTTGGGTGCTTTACAATATTTTGCAGCCTGCTTTGAATCAGATTAACAAGATGAGGAATTAGAGAAATCCAGAAGGGTATTTCTGTCATTTTGTTTGTGTTTGGGGGGGGGGGGGGCCGTTGGATTTTGGAGTAATAAGATGTTTAATAAAAGAGGTTCTTTAAATAGGATTATTAATTTTTATTTGAGTATTTCCTTTCAAAGTGTATATTAGCAATTTTTTAAAATGTTATATTTTTAAGGTTTAATTTCGTCGGTAAGCATCAAAACTCAATCTTAGTAAATACTCCCTCCGTGTCGGGTGAATGGAGACTTATTTCCTTTTTGGGTCGTCTCACGTGATAAGAGACTGTCCAAAATGGAAAGAATGTTGTGAGTGTAATAGTAAAATAGGAGAGAGAATGAGTGGAGGGAATAGTAAATTATAATGGTGTTGTGAGTATTAAAATAATGTAGGAGAGAGAATGAGTGGAGGGAATAGTGAAGATTATTTCCTTTTTCTTAGTTATTGTGCCCAATTTTTTGGTGTCCATTGACCCGACACGGAGGGAGTAAGTGAAGATCAAAAAGCGTTAGTTTTGAAGCTTTGTAACGCTCAAAACACTTCTTTTTATGATTAACACAAGATAGTTTATTTATTTCGATTAGAGCCGTCTAATTTAAAAAAAAAAAAAAAATTAACCCAAGATGATTAAGCCACATCTTTTGCCAACATTATAGGATTTCAAAGTTTTTTTAACATAAATTTTGCTTTAACAACAAGACACATGCAATAAGTAGTCATTATACTCTATTTCATAAAAGTACGCATTGGATCTTAATTTTTATTGCAAGACTAGGCCCACAATTAACCCACTTCACTTTAAAATAACTATTTATTTCACCAATATAAAACTTTAATAACATTTTTAACTTATACCTATAAAAATTCCCCTTTTATAATCACTTTCTCATTTTTGAATTAGATAATGAGCATTACTATGTGACCATAATCTAACTAGTTTAGACACATGTCCAATCAGGAGAAAATCCAGAATTTTGAAATTGCGTGAGCTTGATATTTAAAAAATATTGTAAACAATAATAACAGTGAAAAATAATTTCATATATAAAAAAAAAGTTACATATAGTGAACGACTTAAAAAAAAATTGAGTCCATCTAAAAAAAAAAAACAAAAGACTAGGTCCGCCCTGTGTCCAACTAAAATTAAAGTGACCATAATCATATTTTGTCCCCCATTCCAAAAATTATGGACTAAGCATCATTAAAGCTCTAGAGTATTCACCACTTTTGTTTTGTGCTACACATGTAATTATCGACCACTATACAAAAGAAAAGTTAAGCACAACAACACAAATTTTGGCCCTGAAATGGTTATAATAAATGGGTTAGACCTGAACAGTTGGGAAGGTTCAATAAAATTGATAGATCAAGTAAGATGGGTAATAAACGTGAAATTAAGTGACAATTAAGCGATAATCGATACGTTGGCCCAAAAGATCGAGATAGCGCAACATGCGACAAATGTGCGACGTATAGAGGAAGTCGAATGAAGGCGAGAAGAGTAACTGGCGAGAATATTAATTCGTCCCCATGTTTTTAGGTGCAAAAGGGGATAACTTATGACAAGTAACCGGGTATGCTTTGTCGCAATAAAGAGTTTGTCGCCTGGCGACAAAAGTGTCTGATGGTACAACCTTTCGGGTGTAACCGACACGTGTACCCACCCCCCATAACGTATAACAAACAGAATAACATGACGTGAATGATTGTACTTTTCACTAACTCTAGCTGGTAGTCGATCGACACCGTACGGATGATTGACACGTGTCCTAGTAGGTATGGTCCATGATTGTGTGGTAGTATAAGTAGTAGAAATTCAGCCTTATTATGTAAGTCTACTCTCTCTCTAAAAACTCTCTTCTCTCCATTACAATAGAGAACTCTTCTTAAATCTGAACTGAAAACTGATTCTCACGCCGGAGGGGTTTCACCGGAGTCACCCCCGGTTTAGCTCATTGTTGCTTGTGTGTGTAGGTCCCATAGCGAGCCATCCCAAAAAGATTAGCCGGAGTATCCTGTGAAGCAATTGAAGATTCAACTCCTGATCAACACCATTTTCCATGGTAGCATCAGTTGGTTCCGTTGCCGGGACCTAGCGTTCTTCTTTGGGTGGCTAGGTGAAGTTTGGGAGGTTGTTGGTGGCTGCCGGAGGTGAGAGAGAAGGTGGAGCACTGTTGTTACATTGGTGGAGCCCAGAAGATTCTAACTGTCAGTTTGATCAAAGGAGTAAAGGCTAGTTGATTAGAAAACCAAGGAGGATTCTCAGGTAGTACTTGTTAAAGGTGTTTTTTGGATTGTGGTATTTATTTCAGGAAGTCATAAAGTTGTCTTTGGCTATAAAGGTTGTAAGTTCATTAGTGCATGTATTAAAGGCATTTTGTTTTCAGAAAGTGACTTGTAAAGTTGTCAGAACAGTTGGTTTATTGTGAAAAGGTGTGATTTGTCTTGAAGTGTCTGTAAAAGTATAACCGTTAGTTGGAAGCAAGTTATGGTGGTTGGACAAGAAAAATCTACCCCCTCTAGGGTGGCTCAGAACTTAACATTGGCAACTCCAAATGCTAAGGATGCTCGTGCGGGAGCTGAAGTAGGATCTGAAATAGGGGTGGAGGTCCATACGTCTGAGACCAACACCAGCGTTAGGCGGGATAGGGTGGAGGAGGAAAGGGTGAGAATAGAAAGAGCCAAGGCAGTAGATGAGGGTCAAATTCCCGCGAAGTCGAAGAATGCAGAAGTAAGAGAAAGGATTGAAAAGTTAAGGGCGGATAATGAGGCGTGGATGCATGTTCTCGCCAATAACCAACAATTGAAAGAGTTACATGTGGAGCCTTCCCACGTTCCTGAGGAGTTGTTGAATGTGCAAGCGGGAAGGTCCCATGTCGGCGGGCAAAATCGAGAGGTTAGCGCTAGCGTGGCTAATAGACCAAGACAGGGTATAGATATGCAGCTGCCCAGAAGATTAGCGGAAAATCGAAGGCGGGATGATGACTTGGAAGCAAGAAAGAAGAGGAGAAAGAAAATATACCATAAGCCAGGCAACTCCAAAGAAGAATCTTATTACTTTGAATATGACAGCAATGAATCTAGCGGCTCCACGCACGACGAGGGACGCGGTAAGGAAAGGACCCAGATATCGCGACGTCATGATGCTAGGCGACATCGTGAGAGGTCACCGCGGGATAGGGAGCGACGGCGACAAGATAGGAAAGATAAATATGGTTAAGATTGTGGAAGTGGAGAATGGTGAGCCGGATTGGATCATAACGGAGAGTCTGAGAAATGGAACTGCTATGGTAGCCGAAGCGACAAACCGAGTTTCAGGGCGAGTGATAAGGGGGTCAGGAGGAGAGCGAGAAATGCGTATGTTGGATGAGCGGGAGTCAGATTGGCGGGATGTAGATTCCGGCATGGGGAGACGGAGTGATGATGATGAAGAAAATTGTTGGGCAATGGAAGTAGTAAGTGCCACGCCCAGTATAAGTTATGCCAGGGTTGTAAGGCTGGTTAGTATGAAGGAACCAAGGATTGAAGAGGTAGTCGAGGGAAGTGGGGAAGTATGGGTAGATAAATCTGATGACGATTGTGAAACCATCGAGGTAGAGGATGCTCAGGGGAGGCCTACTGGTAACATCTTTGCTGATCCTAAAAAGCCAGTTCCTGTTGGTGTGAGGAAGAGGAAAAGAATGGAGGTGGAAACGCTACAGGTGCGGGATGAGCCAGATATCAAGGCGGGAGAAGAGCTGGAGGAGGTAGAAATCAATTGTTATTTTCCCGAACAGAAGGTGAAGATTGGAAAGCAATTGTCGCGGGATGAGCGAGAAGCTTTGGTTGATTTTTTGAAAGAAAATTTGGATGTCTTTGCTTGGAGGCCGGAAGACATGAAGGGTATTGATGAGAGTGTAGCTTTGCATTGTCTGAATACTGATCCTAATGTGGAACCCTTTAAGCAAAGGGTAAGGCATTTGTCGCCGGAGAAAGAAGTGGCAGTATTGGAGGAAGTGGAAAAGCTGTTGAAGGCGGGAATAATTGAAAAGATCCAATATCCAGTTTGGTTGGCTTGCCCCGTAATGGTTTTGAAGTCAAACAAGAAGTGGAGAATGTGTATTGATTTTACTGATTTAAATACAGCATGCCCCAAGGATTGTTATCCTTTACCCAAGATTGATAAGTTAGTAGATTCCATTGCAGGTCACAGGGTGTTTAGTTTTATTGATGCTTACTCAGGATATCACCAGATTAAGATGGCGGAAGAGGATAAAGCGAAAACAGCGTTTAGGACTCCAAAGGGAAATTTTTGTTACAAGATGATGCCGTTCGGCTTGAAGAATGCGGGGGCAACATATCAAAGGATGGTGAACGAGGTGTTCAAGTCTCAGATTGGGCGGAATATAGAAGCGTACATTGACGACATGGTGATCAAGACCAGAGAGAAAACCACTTGTTGGATCTTGCTGAGACTTTTGAGAACTTGAGAAGGAATTCGATGAAGTTGAACCCTAGTAAGTGCACTTTTGGTGTTACGGCGGGAAAATTTCTGGGATTCTTGGTAAACAGGCGCGGGATTGAGGCCAACCCAGAAAAAATTCAGGCGTTATTAGACATGTCGCCACCTAAGTCTATTCGCGAGATTCAGCGACTAAATGGGAGGATCATTGCCCTGGGAAGATTTATTTCGAAGTCGGCGGAGAGATGTTTGCCGTTCTTCAAAGTTTTGAAGGGCGGAAAGAAATTTGAATGGAGCGAGGAATGCGGAACAGCTTTTGAAGAAATGAAAGCTTACTTGGGGAAGCCACCATTGTTGAGCAGCCCTGTGGAGGGGGAGGAATTGTTTGTTTATTTGGCAGCTTCTGACTATGCGGTTGCGGCAGTGTTGGTGAGGGAAGACGGAAGAATTCAAAGGCCTGTATACTATGTTTCCAAAGCACTAAGTGAGGTTGAGTCGAGGTATTTTAATGCCGAGAAGTTGGCTTATGCGTTGGTGGTGGCGGCAAGGAAGTTGAGGGCCTATTTCGTCGCTCATACTATTGTGGTGTTGACAGACGCGCCCTTAAGAAAGATTCCGCAAAGAACCGATTCTCAGGAAGGCTTTTGAAGTGGTCAATTGAGTTGACGGAATTCGACATCAGATATGAATCTCGTCGAGCTATTAAGGCGCAAGCGTTGGCAGACTTTATAGTTGAAACCTCATTTACCAAGTCTCAGGCCGATGTAGTTGAGGAACGCGAGAAAAGGAAGATGGCAAAGCGGGCTGAGCCAAGTTTGATTGAAGAAAAGAAGAGGCCGGAGGATTGTTGGATCCTGCATGTAGATGGTTCGTCAGCAAAAGACAGAGGAGGAGCGGGAATGGTTTTGATATCCCCAGATGCGGAATGTGAGTATAGGAAAGCATTCAGGTTCAAGTTCCCAGTGTCTAATAATCAGGCGGAGTACGAAGCATTGGTGTCAGGAATTGAGTTTGCGCGGGATATCGGAGTAAAAAGGATAGTGATTCATTCTGATTCTCAGCTGATTGTTAAGCAAGTGAAAGGCGAATATGGCACGGTGAATTCATTTTTAATAAAGTATTGTAATTTGGTGAGAAGTATCTTGAGTCATTTCGAGTTCTGGGAGTTGGTACAAATTGGACGAGAAGAGAATTCAAAGGCGGATGCACTGAGCAGGTCGGCGGGAATGGGCGAAAGTGAAGCAGCTGGGAATCCTTTGGTGGAGAATGTGGACGAGCCAGCAATTAACAGACCCATGGTGATGGAGATTGGGGAGGCAGAGGCAAGTTGGGTTACTGACATGAAGGATTTTTTAGAAAAGGGTGAATTGCCGTCTGATGAAGAAAGGGCAAAATTGGTAAAGGTGACTTCTCCTCGATTTACTGTGCAAGATGGAATCCTATATAGAAGATCTTTTTCAAAGCCGTTGATGAGATGCATAGAGCCAGGAATGGTGGCTAAGGTTTTGTTTGAAATCCATGAGGGTGTTTGTGGTGGGCATCCAGGGGCGAGGTCATTAGCGGAGAAGGTGCTGTTTCATGGCTATTACTGGCCAAGCTTGAGAAAGGATGCTGAAGAGTATGTGCGGAAATGCGAGAAGTGTCAAAGGTTTGGGAATATTCCGCGGCAACCCGCCACTGAGCAGACGCCTATTGTTGCGACGTGGCCTTTTGATATGTGGGGCATAGATTTAATTGGGCCATTTCCAAAGGCCAAGGGAGGATGCCAACATGTAGTTGTTGCAGTAGATTATTTTACGAAGTGGACTGAAGCGAAAGCCTTGGCAACGATAAGCGAGGATAATGTGATTAAGTTCGTTCAAGAAAACATTTGGTGCAGATATGGGTTACCCAGGGCCATTATCTCTGATCATGGAACACGCTTTGGTAAGAAATTTGCCGCGGAATGTCAAAGGATGAATGTGAAACATTGGATGTCGGCGGTATACAAAGCCGCAGTCTGATGTCGCGGAGGCGGCAAATAAGCAAATTATTGCCGCATTACGCAAGAATTTGGAAGGAAGGGGCGGAGCGTGGTTAGAAGAATTGTCTACTGCATTATGGTATGTAAGGACCACAATAAAGGGTTCAACCGGTGAAACAGCATTCGCTTTGACTTATGGGTCTGAAGCCATGGCACCGGCCGAGATGGCCTTGCCGACTTATAGAGTGACTTATTATGATGAGGCGAGAAATGGTCAGAGGCGATGTAACGACCTGGATTTGGTTGATGAAAGGAGGCTGCAAGCGAGAATGAAGATGGTAAATTATAAGCAGAAGATGAAGGCTCAGCATGACAGGCGGGTTAATAAGAGATCTTTCAACGTGGGCGATTGGGTATTAAGGAGTGCAGAGGCCACAGGACCCAAACCAGGCTTCACCAAGTTGAATGAAAAATGGGAAGGGCCGTTTCAGGTATCTCAAATTATTCGAGAAGGGACCTATCGGCTGAGAAAGCAAGATGGTGAAGAGTTGAAGAATGCCTGGAGTGTTGATCATTTGAAGCGTTTTTATCAATGAAGTTGTAGTAACTTTTTGTAGTTGCATCTTTTGATTTTGGTTCTAGGTGACAAAAGATACGTAACTTTTTCTGGGGTCATGTGTTTTTGTGTACATCGCATTGGCGGGAAAGTTGTGTAGAATTTGCCAATCTAGCATGATATAACTTGTTAACGTAATGGAAGAAGGAAGGAATTATTCAGCGACATACTGTTTTGAGATCACCATTTTCATTAAAATTTGACAAGTGTTATGTTTTGTGAAACAGTTATTGGAACGGCGAGATTAGAAGAACGACGGTGATCAAGGAAGCCGTTTTAATAAAGGATAAAGAGCTTGGATAAAGGAGGCGACAGCAGAAGCGCGCTAAGAAATGTGAGAAGCGATCGTCATCAACACTTGACAAAAGGGATGTGGCGGCTTGGTTAGAGACCAAGTCACCCAAAAGGGATGTGGCGGCTTGGTTAGAGACCAAGCCGCCCAAAAGGGATGTGGCGGCTTGGTTAGAGACCAAGTCACCCAAAAGGGATGTGGCGGCTTGGTTAGAGACCAAGTCACCCAAAAGGGATGTGGCGGCTTAGTTAGAGACCAAGCCGCCCAAAAGGGATGTGGCGGCTTGGTTAGAGACCAAGTCACCCAAAAGGGATGTGGCGGCTTGGTTAGAGACCAAGTCACCCAAAAGGGATGTGGTGGCTTGGTTAGAGACCAAGCCCCCCAAAAGGGATGTGGTGGCTTGGTTAGAGACCAAGCCGCCCAAAAGGGATGTGGCGGCTTGGTTAGAGACCAAGTCACCCAAAAGGGATGTGGCGGCTTGGTTAGAGACCAAGTCGCCCAAAAGGGATGTGGCGGCTTGGTTAGAGACCAAGTCGCCCAAAAGGGATGTGGCGGCTTGGTTAGAGACCAAGTCGCCCAAAAGGGATGTGGTGACTTGGTTAGAGACCAAGTCATCCAAAAGGGATGTGGCGGCTTGGTTAGAGACCAAGTCGCCAAAGGATGTGGCGGCTTGGTTAGAGGACCAAGTCGCCCCAGATGATGTGGCGGCTTGGTTAGAGACCAAGCCGACCAAAAGGGATGTGGTGTTTTGATTAGTGATCAAGGCACCAAATGGATACGTCGAAATCAGGGATTCGATTACAAATGGATACGTCGAAATTGTCGCATCAAACAGTGGGCGAGAATATATGCTGGGGAGTGAGGCTGCCTAAAGACGAGCCTCACTTTTTTGAAGGGAGTAGTATGTATATAGAGATAAGATGGAGAGTACAATCTTCGATGAACTATCGAAGCAAAATATTTATGAATCAAAAGAAAGATACGCGACATAAAAGTGTTGATGATAAACAAGTAAAGTTTGGAGACAAGGCATAAGGAACAGAGCATAAGGAAAAAAGGTGCAAAAGTGCGACAATTAGATAAATACAAGTTGTTGTAGCATAAAGGCCAATCATCCGGATAAAAGTTGCGAGAAGTAAAAGACGGAAATTAAAATATTGTTTGTTACAAACCAAGAGCAAATGTAAAAGTTTGGCGACAACCATAAATTACAAAAACAAAATCACTGGGCATTGTAGGCGGCATTGAGGTCATCTTTCTTCTTCTGAGATAGCTCGTACCAGGTGGGAACAATATTGTTGGCACTAATGGCGGGAACGGGCCATACCGGTTTGCCAAGTACCGCATCCTCCGCCGCCAATTGAGCTAGTTCTTCCTCGCTGTAAGGCACGAGGGGATGTCCTGAGCGACTTAAGTCACTAAAGATAGTTTCTGAGCCCCATTTTGCTAGCCTGGCGGGAGGAATGGCGGGATCAGCTTCCGCGGCAATAGTCCTGAGAGTATGAAGGATCGCATTATCAAATGCGTCCATTTCATCGGGCCACTTTAGACTTAGCCGCCTTGAGATCCTCTCTGAGTTTGGTAATTTGGTTAGCCTTGACAAAGTCCTCATCTCTAAGCCGCTTATTTTCGGCGTCAAGTTCAGCAAGCTTGGCAGCATCAACTTTGTTTTTCTCATTCTCCGCAATCAGGCGGGCAAGTTTGTCCTCCGCGTCTTTATTTTTCTTCTCAAGCTCTTTCAACTGAGTTTTTCCCGCCTCCTGGTCGGCCTTGGTCTTGGTTTGTAAATCTTGGAGTTCTTTGATAGTAGCATCCCGCCTGGTAACCCTACGCCGGTAGAGATTCCGCTCGCGTTCGGATTCAGTGAGCTCCTCCTCCAGTTTGATGCATTTGTTGCTTAGGCCCAAAACAGTGCTGCTAGCCTGAAAAGTACAATGTGACAAAGAAAGATAAGGCTTTAAAAAAAAAAAAAAAATTTAAAATGTTAAGAAGAGCGGATAAAAGGATCTTACGAGGGAAAGCTGGATTCCAGCGTGGTAAGCAGAATGGGCGGGGTGCTCTCCCTCGACGTAGGCGACCTGGTCGGCATCGCTTGCTCGCTTAAGAGAGGTAGAGCCTAGCAGGCAGGGAACCGTGTCCAACCGCTCCGTGATCAACCCTTTAAGTTTGGGTATTTCATTGGCTTCTCGGCACAGAGCCACCATTCCTTCCTCGTCCTCAGGAATTTGGAATCCTTCGGCCATCCAACTTGGTCGGCGGCGGGAATGATGGCGAGAGGAGGAAGGAGGATTGGGAGAAGCGGCTTGTCGGCCGGACGGACCGATTACGTTAGCATGGGGGGAGAGCGAGATATCATCTCGCCGGGGTTTTCTTCATGAACCTCTTCAGCATTAACTCCTTGATCTTCAGGATGAGCATCCATATCAACCTCGTCTTGAGGCTCTTCTTCTTCTTCTTGGTTTTCTTCTTCTTCTTCATCCTCCAAAACCAGAGGTTCAGAAGGGTTTGTTGGAGCTTGAATGGAGGTGGAGAGTCGTTGTCGCTTAGGTTGACGGGAAGCGGTAGAGGGAGCTTTCCTGCGAGGATTTTCGGGAATAACCCGCTCATCCAATCCCGATGTCGCAATGGGAATGACCAGGTCAGAAGGTTGAGCCTTAAGGCTAGCATTCTGGCTGCACCCAAACGTTTAGCCCGCCAAGTACCCTGGGCCAATCGTTTCTGGTTCATACTCATGCTGCGATGAACTGAGAAGAAAAGTATATTAAGAAATTTGCGATATTAAAGAAAGTCATAAGTGAAAAAGAACAACAAGTGGAAAAGACCATACGTAAAACTTCTCGCATCGCGTGGCAAACATTCTGGCCGTTCCCGCATACAGTGCATTCGGAGCTAAATTTATCTCCTGAGTGAAGTTCCCATCCCGGCCAAGGCAAAGTATGTTCAACGGGCACTCTAGGAGGCAATGGCGGGAAGTTGTAAGAAAGTCCTACTTGGCTCACAGGCATCGTCGGCTAAAATCACGCCACGAGAAGCGAGGAATCGAAGGATCGGCGGGATTGTTGTCAGTAAGAAGCTTGACCATCAATCTTTGTAACTTTTTTTCATCCTCATCCAAGGACCACTTCTTGTCAACTTTAGGATGAATCCCCTCAAGATCAGTAGGGAGTGTCCAGCCTACGCGAGAAATGATGAATAGCGGGTTGTTCTGCCAATTATGGACTTTGGAGGGAAGAGGGGTTAGGATTTTGGGTTTTTTGAATTTTAGAAACATACGGAGCTCATTTGTTTGTTTGTCTTTTTGTGCGTAACCCGTAAACATGTCCATGAGAAGATGAGTTGTGGGTTCCCGCCTAAGTGCGCGACAAACGACTATAAAGCAAGTCAAAACCCTTATGGCATTGGGGTGGAGCTCAACTATAGCCGTATGAGCTTTGAAAAGGACCAAAGAGATGAAGGGGTCAACAGGGATCCTAAGACCCGCTTCTAATTGTGACGGGAAGACCACTATTCCGTCTTGTCGCTGACGGATGGAGAGTAGCGACATGTCACCATCATAGTTAGCAATATGGTAGTTTAAGTGATCTATGTGGCATTTGGTATGAAAGGGGGTGATGAGGGAATTTGTTGGAGGGTCTCTTCCCGCCACATTAGAAGTAGAAGGATTAGTGGGTAAATTGGATTGTCCGCCAGCAGAGGTTGAGGCGCCAGGTGCTCCAAAGTTAGACATCTCGCCTGAATCAGAAGAAGAGACAATTTGTTTATACAGGGATCTATTAGCTAAAGATCTCGCAGCGAGAAAATCAGTGTATGAACTATCAGAATAGGTAGGAGGGCCATAGAAGCGACAAAGGTGCTCGCAAAGTTCGCGGGGAGAGAAAAACGTTTTTGACATGGGGGCTGAAAAGTGAAGGAAACATTTACCCCTAATTTCTATAGCGTCAATTATGGCGGGATCCACTCTATTGACTCTTAGACAGTTCACTAAATCGTCTCGTGGGATTCTCGCCCAGATGCCCCTAGTCAAATAATAAATGCCCCCAGTTTTCTGACATTGACCATACCTAATTTTTCTAAGACAGTTCTTAAACCTAGCCATGATAGCGAATAAAAACTTGAGAAAAACAAAGGAAATTGAAAATCAAAGAGATTACTGGAAAATAGGAAGGATCGTTGATGAAGTCAAAGACCGACCGTAAGTTCGCCGGAATATTCAAGGTCCGACCAAAGAAGTGATTTTCCGGGGTGATGTGACGAGATGAATCGAAATGAGGAGTGAGCGTTTATGGAGGAATTTCGAAGGAAGTAAGGCTTTAGTCACTAGGAGGAAAGAAGGGTTAAGGAAGAAGGAGGATGGGTTCGCCGGAAAAGGGTACCAGGTTCGCCGGAAATCGCCTAGAAAAGTTTTCAGATGAAGGAACGAAAAAAGGTAAGGATAGGAGGGAGGTGGCTATTTATATCAGCAGAATATGAACCGGCTCATTGAGGGTAGTACAAATTAATTATCCCCAAAATTTTGAAATTCCCTCCCATTTAATTATTTCAAAATTCGAAAGGTCTTTTCAACTGCCTCATCACAGCCGTATGTCAGGTAAGTTGTGTCAGAAGATAACACGTGGCCTATAGGTGTCAATTTCTTAGGCATTCCGTAAACAGGATCTATTTCAGGCGGGAAGTTGCGAGGAACCGAAATTTCTCGCCTGAAACATGAATGATCCAGGTCTCGAAATTGGGGGCTACTGAAATGGTTATCATAAATGGGTTAGGCCTGAACAGTTGGGAAGGTTCAATAAAACTGATAGATCAAGTAAGATGGGTAATAAACGTGAAATTAAGTGACAATTAAGCGATAATCGATACGTTGGTCCAAAAGATCGAGATAGCGCAACATGCGACAAATGTGCGACGTATAGAGGAAGTCGAATGAAGGCGAGAAGAGTAACTGGCGAGAATATTAATTCGTCCCCATGTTTTTAGGTGCAAAAGGGGATAACTTATGACAAGTAACCGGGTATGCTTTGTCGCAATAAAGAGTTTGTCGCCTGGCGACAAAAGTGTCTGATGGTACAACCTTTGGGTGTACTGACACGTGGTACCCACCCCCCATAACGTATAACAGTGTAACATGATGGGAATGATTGTACTTTTCACTAACTCTAAGGGTAGTTGACTGACACTGCATGGATGATTGACACGTGTCCTAGTAGGTATGGTCCATGATTGTGTGGTAGTATAAGTAGTAGAAATTCAGCCTTATTATGTAAGTCTACTCTCTCTCTAAAAACTCTCTTCTCTCCATTACAATAGAGAACTCTTCTTAAATCTGAACTGAAAACTGATTCTCACGCCGGAGGGGTTTCACCGGAGTCACCCCCGGTTTAGCTCATTGTTGCTTGTGTGTGTAGGTCCCATAGCGAGCCATCCCAAGAAGATTAGCCGGAGTATCCTGAGAAGCAGTTGAAGATTCAACTCCTGATCAACACCATTTTCCATGGTAGCATCAGGCCCTAATTAATAAATACTCGCACATTTCGAAAAGTTCGTTTCACTTTAAACGGTCAAGTCAAATGATCAATTCAATTGATGACCGTGATTTTATAAAAACCTAAATATTTCTATGCAAACTAAAAACTGTGATTGATAATATTTATAATACTTAATCAATTACAATTTTTATTATTTAATATGAACAATAATATATAACTCATTTTTCATACTCAAAACAAAAACTCTCTATCAACTTTCTCTTTCCTATTTTACTTTTTATAATCACAACATTTATTTTTTCTTAATTTCTGTGTTGTGTTAAGTTCAAATTAAAAACATTAAAAAGAGACCGAGGGAATACAACTTATGTTGAGGTTATATTTCAGATATTTTTACTTTACTTACATTTCACTCTTTAATTTATCATTACTTACATTTCACTCTTTAATTTATCATTGAGCTCAAAATTTACCTAATTGTTATGCAATCAAACTTAATTTGACAAATATGTTAAGAAAAATATTTATTAATAAACACAATATTAGGAGAATAAAAGAAAGTTATAAAAATTTACTCACAAAATAAATTAACCATATTTTATTGATTGAATAGATAGTAAACTTGATATAATAAAATTAAAAACATCAATAAAATTATTAAGTCATGAATTATGAAAGTAAAATTTTTATAACTATCTTGTGATTTCATTATTAACTTATAAATAAATGTATGCTCCCTTCGTCCAGTTTGAAGGGGCACAAATTTTCTTTTCAGGTGTCCCATTTGAAAAAACACAATCCAAAAATAAATTTTTTTATTACTTTTTTATTTGTGGGACTCACTTGTCATACTCACAATAAATATTCACTAACTATTCTCTATCCCACTTTCTCTTTCCTACATTACTTTTCATAATCACAACATTTATTTTTTTATACACTTTTTCTCTTTCTTATTCCTGCATCACTTTTCTTAATTTTTATACAAGGTAAAAACTTTGTCATTTCGAACGGGACCGAGAGAGTATAATTTATAAACACTTAAACAAAGCGTCCCTTTAAACGGACTAACACTTTGGTGCCTTCGCCACCTTGACCCCTTGCATGTCATCTAAACCACCAACTGTTTGTTCATCATTTCTTTGTGCATCTCCCTCCCTCCCTCCCTCTCTCTCTCTCTCTCTCTCTCTCACACACACACACACACACACACACAAACATAACACCAACCCCATGCACCAACGCTCAAAATTATACACAGATTCTCAATATAATTTTCTCTAATTCTCTCAATTACTTAGAAAAATGGGAGCCCAGTTAATCAAACCATTCATCCCCAAATGTTTCTTTCTCTCTCTTTTCCTCACAATCCCTTTCTTACTCTTTCTCTCTCATCCAACCACCACCACCACCGAAGACCCAATTCCCTCCTTCGACGAACCCATCTCCGAAATCAAAATCCGACCCGGATACACCACCTACGATGCCTACATAGCCCGCCAACTCAACAAAACTCTCAACCCGAAACTCCGACAAATATGGACCTCCCGTGACTGGGACCGGAAAATCCAAGTCTTCTCCACCTTCTTCTCCGACCTGAAATCCAAACGCCTCCTCTCAAACTCCTCCAAATCTCTCTGCATTGGCGCCCGGGTTGGGCAAGAAGTGGAGGCGTTACGCCGGGTCGGAGTATCCGACTCCATCGGTATTGACTTGGTCCCACACCCGCCACTTGTCATCCACGGCGACTTTCATAAACAACCGTTTAATGACGCGACTTTCGACTTTGAGTTCTCGAACGTGTTTGACCACGCGCTTTATCCGAATAAGTTCGTTGGGGAGATCGAACGGACGTTGAAACCCGGCGGGGTCTGTGTTTTACACGTGGCGTTGTCTCGACGGTCGGATAAGTACTCGGCTAATGATTTGTATAGTGTACGGCCGTTGATACGATTGTTTCGCGGGTCGGAGTTTGTTTATAATAGGACGGTTGATGGGTTTGGGTTGGATACTGAACTTGTTTTTAGGAAAAAGAAACTGATCCAAAGGTCCTGATTTTTTGTTTATTTTATTTGTTTTTTGGATTTTGTTAGTGTCGACGATTACGATGTTGATGTAACAAATATAATTGTTTATTTACTATTATTTCATCTTAAATTCAAAGTAAAGTAGAAAAAAGATTGAGTATAAAAAATAAAATAGAAGTTCTGAATAATAAAGTAAAGTACAAGAAAAATAAAGTGGGGGAATAATAATTTTTTTTTGTCATTTTCAGAAGTACGATTTAAGGAGGATCAGGCGAAAATGACAAAAAGTTTGGTTTGAGGTGTGTGTGAGAGAGAGTACATGAGTAATGTCATCTGGGGGTGTTCACGGTCCGGATTGATCCGATTTTTGTCAAAATTTTAGAAAATCAGGAACGGTCACATCGGTACGGTTCAATGGTCCTGTTCCACCGGTTCTGCAAATTACAATATAATATAATTTTTTATAATAACAAAATCTACAAGCAAGCATATTTAATAACCAAATTGTTGAACAATATTTCGGGACAGAGGGAGTATATGACTGACTGTCTATAAGCAAACAAGCATATTTAAGAACCAAATTACAATAACAAAATCAACAGTTAGGAAAGAAGAGTTCCATGTTCAACCACTAGAACCCAAATTGCTGAATAATATTGCCGTATTGGTAAATAGTAAGAAAGTTAATATATATATATAATATAGGGTCACGCTCCAATGAGAACCGTTTAAAATGAGAACCGTGAGAACCACTTGTATACACTTATTTATCTACTGTATACATATACAATAGACTGTATACATATATAGTAGATACTTAGCTACTGTATACAAGTGTATACGTGTGGTTATACACTTGTATACAGTAGATACTTAACTACTGTATACATATACAGTAGACTGTATATGTATACAGTAGCTAAGTATCTACTGTAAACAAGTATATACAAGTAGTTCTCACGATTCTCATTTTGTTATGGTTTTCATTTGAGCACCTACCTATATATATATATATATATATATATACTAGTAAAAGCCGTGTCCGAGGACACGTGATTTTTTTTTTTTTTTTTTTGTATTTTTATTATTTTTTTTATTTAATTTTTTTTATTTAAAAAAAAAAGGGCAAAATGGGAAAGGGACAACTTAGTGAGAGCAAAGTGGGAAAAAAAAAATTTGACACTATTCATTGTACTGTTCACATGGCTGAGGTGGACAGTTGTGTTTTATACTATATATATATATATATTCGGTCCAGTCAAGTTCCGGTCCAGAATCGCGTATATTTTTTCCAAAATCAGGACCAAACCAAATAATCGATTCCATAAAAATTTGGAATTAGGACCAAACCAATACTATTTTTTCGGTCCGATTTTTACTGGTCTGGTTTGGTCGGTTCCACGGATTTTTTGGTCATCATCATATTGAAACACACAATGACACAAGTGAAGTTGAGATTGTGCAAAGGCTCCGAATAGGGTTTTATAACCATCAACAATAACCTTATCCTCATACAGTTGAGCAAAACCAGTTTAGCAAAACCCCTTTTGAGCTCTGGTTTACAAAAAATGTTATACATAGCTATGCAAGAGAAAGCTTCAAAACTTTGGATTCGATATGAATTCATACCAAAAAAATGCGGTAAACAGCTTGTCAAGCTTGAACTTGATGATTACTGTCACGAACAAAATCAATGTCTTCTTCAGCATCTTCTTGATACTGGGATGCCGTAAACAGCTTGTCAAGCTTGAACTTGATGACTGTCCCGAACAAAATCAATGTCTTCTTCAGCATCTTCTTGATACTGGGATGCCGTAAACAGCTTCTCAAGCTTGAACTTGATGACTGTCCTGAACAAAATCAATGTCTTCAGCATCTTCTTGATACTGGGATGCCGTCAGCTTTGCTTTCTTGAATCTACTTGAACTTCTAAGAATTTCACCAAAAGATTTGTCCTTCATTTCAGAAGATCTGCTCCAAAAATAAATTCAACAGTAATTGGTTAGTGTATTCTGGAATTTATCTTCCTAGATTATTCAACGAGCAACGCTAGAGGCATAAAAAACACTCGTCAGCAGCAGCTGTTGGCGGGTTCTAATTAATGGTGGAACCTATAAACAAATTGCTTAGTCAATAAGAAACGGGCCAAATTGGTCTAATTATCCGTCACCGGCATAGTTGTTAAAGGCGAAAGGCTTGTTAAAGGCGAAAGGCGAGAGGCGGGCAAGAAGTTCCTAGAAAAGGCGAATGGCGAGGCGGTCGAAAGGCGACCGAAAGGCGAGCAAGGCGGTAAAATAGAACAAAAGGAATAGTAAAATAATATATATATAAAATATATTAAACAAAGCTTAAACATGTTAAGAACAAAAATTTTGCATTAAATAAAAGTCACAATTTCACATGTATAGAACCTTAACACAACTGAAACACCCAAAAGTGAGAATTCTAAGACAAAAAACACATTTTATGTTCAAATCAGTAAACAAGTAGTCGTTTAATAGCCTGAAAATAGGTGAATTCAAATATATAATTTCAAATGTATAATTCCATTACTAGAGATGAACATAAGATATAGTTAAAACTTAAAATGACAAAGGAGATCCAAAGTAAAGCGAAAAAACAAATTAAATTAGTAAACATATTAAAATTTGCAAACCTCCCTTAAAAAAATTGAATAAAGCAAGCTATTTGTAGTGCTTTTGTCTCACTCCTTTAAAATTTGCAAACCTCCCTTAAAATTTGCAAACCTCCCTTAATGACGGAGTCTGTAGACGACCCCGGACGACTTGATTCCTGACAGCTTCAAGATTTTCGACGACGAGCTCCCTGTGAGGCTCAGCTACCTCGGCTAAATCGGCTAGCTTTGTGATCGGAGCTCCTTGGCTCCGTCTTTCATTGATGTGCTCCACTTAGATCAAGCTGGGGGACAACTTGCTCGTTTCAATGCGGTCCGCCCTTCACGACGAGCAGCATTTTCTCTCTGGTTCCTTCTCCTCCTTCCTGACGAGATTGTTTGATGGGATGCCTGGGGAGCTTGAGGAGCGGCCATATGGATTAGCTCGTCCTGGATTTGCAAGAACTCCCTGAGGGCGTTAGCTCTCTCGACGAGGAAAGCTGCTCTGTCGAGATTAGGGTTAGAGGGACCTCCTGTATATCTTGCGGCTGTCTCAGGCCTCCTTTCTAGTGGAGGTCTCCTCTGGCGCTCAGCGGCGAGCCCACTTTTCTCTTCTTCTAGTTGCTTGAAGGCACAGCCATCAACCATCCCACTGACACAGTAACCACTTAAGTTAGGGTTCCTAGGTGGTGAGGTGGCCTAGGATTTTCTTCTTTGAGGTGGTACGCCCTCATCTCCGGTTGATTCTTGTTGTATGACCATCGGACACCATTTTTCCAAAGCTGCTCATTTGTATTTACGTAGTGAAGATCACTAACACGCTTCCGTGATGGAACCAATCGATCGCGCGGGAAAGCGTCTGGCTTCGGTTCTTGTGTCCGGCCAAATGATTGAGCTAGCTCCGGATCTGCACAAGACAAGAAATAAAGGGTGAAAGCTGGCCGGGGTCTTCCGTGCAGCCCTCGGCGTGAGAGTAAGATTATGGTCTGGAAATATGGTGTAAAATGCTACAGAGTGTGTGAGTATGGAAATATGCAGAAAAGCATTGCCTTGGTCCACGTTATTACTCTCTTATTTATAGTAGAAAAGGTGGGTATTAGGGTTTTCACGTAGCCGATTGGATTGGATGGTCTCCAACCGTTGGATCGGCTACGCCTTCTAGGTGCACACGTGTCACGGCTGGGATTGGTCCGTCTATGTAAGGACACTGCGGCTTCGACATTGATAAGCGGCTTGCCTTATAAGGGAAAGTCAACCTCTGTACCTTTTGTAGTTATTCTTGAATGCATGATTGCACATATAACGAGGCACTTTGCGGCAGTGCGTCATTATCCCAAATTAGCTAATTAACTAAGCTTGTTGAGGAAGCTTAATAGAGGAGACGACACAGGCATACGCCCGGTTGGGTCGTCTCCTTGAGATATGACTCGTCGAGAGAGAGAGTTGGCCGTTGATGACGACGAGTCGTTGATGACGACGAGCCGTTCAATGGCGACGCTTACTCTTCTTGGATGAGTGCCGGTTGGGGTCGAAGGAAGATTCGTCCGGTCGAAGGACGGTCACCCGGTGGTGTGACGACGGCTGGGAGTTAGCCTCCCCATTAATGATCGATGGCTCGTCGTTTGGATGGGCACAGTCGCTCGGTGGCGACGACGACCCGACCCGGTGTTAGACGGGCCGTAGCCCAAGGCCTTGATCGATTCTTTGTAGTTGGTCTCTTGGTGGGCCTATTGGGCCCCGGGCTCGTAGTAAACGTTGGGCTCGGCCCGTCACGGTTGTTCCGTTCGGTGGCCCCCTGACTCATGGTCGTCTCGACGAGCCGGGAGTTGTTATTTTCCCTCCAGAGCAATCCGTACGACCGTCAATTTGAATTTTGAATTATGGTGACGTCAGCATAGGTGACGTGGGCGGCTGAGATCTCTTCTTCAATTGCCACGTGTCCTCTGATGGGACAAGTGCCTCGGAAGTTGCAGAGGGTATTTAATGCCCCTACTCATTGCGCCGTTTGGTTTCCCTAGGAATCAACCGTTCATCTTCCCCCAATATAAAAACCCTCTTTTTTCCTCATTTCAAACTTTCCAAACCTTGATCAGTGAGAGCAACATAAGAGAGGCGATTTCCGACCACCGTGTATACGTTTTCCGGCGATATTGACTGTCCTGGCTTCACCACCGTTAGATAATCCGGCAGCTTGGATTAGGAGTTTCTTCGATCTACCACCGGCGAACTCATCGGAAAAACCATCTTCAAGCCCGAAACGGGTAATTTCTTCATCTGTTCTTCATTTTAAGGTTTTTCATTGGGTTTGTAGAGGTTAGTCAAATGGGACCAAGGACCATCAGTTTCGAGAGAGGTGTCAAGTTTGGCTTTGGGTTGAATCAAAGGGTTTATAAGTGTGCTAAGGGGATTTGGAGGGAAATTCCCTTATCTGAGTGTTCTTGATCTGGAGAAGTTTAACTTTGAGGATGAGCCCTTGGGGTTCCCAGAGGAGAAATCCTAGGGGATTTTGAGGACGGTGACTCAATGGTAACTCCTTTCGTGTCAATGAACGACTTGCCCACCCATGCTCGGAACCCACTACTCCTTGTCCCGTCGTGATTCAACTAGGGCTTTGGTCGTAGGGGAATCTAGGTCGCCGCTAGGTAGGTCGTTGCTGCGGATGTTAGGAGCGATTCCCTCTTTTACCCCCTTGTTTTGTAGAGATGGATCACGACGGGCGTCCTGAACAGCCGGCCCCAGAAGCCAACGAGCCGAGCACAAGTGCTAGGGGTGAACAGACGGTCAAGGCTTACCATACGTTCGTACAAGTTGGGTCAAACGACGATGAGTTTGGAGGCGGAGCAAGAGGAAGATGGGCCGTGCCTAAGATCGAGCTCAGGAAACAGGACGTCGGAAAGCAAATGATCGACGCCCTACGAGGCTCGTTTAGGGTCCAGGCTTCGACCTACAAGTTGGAGCATCTCGGCTTGGCGGAGTATGAGCCCCGTCGTCATTCCTTAGTGACCAGTAAGGAGAAGGTGGGCTTCTTTTACAAACAGTTTGAGTTTGGTCTAAGACTGCCTGTGGACCCCTTCATCAACGAATTCCTGGAGGATTACGCTTGTGTGCCCATGGAAGTCGGTGCAATACCGTCGAATTTTATCCGGGTTTGCCATCGTATGCAGATTTCTTGGCTACGAGCCATGCAACAAAGTGTTCCGCCGATACTATAGGACGGCCGGAATACGGCGAAGGGAAAACGGCGTCGGTGTGTCTTCGATCGAACGCACGGAACTTCTTCTGGATATTCCAAGTAAGGTGTATGGATGGGAGAACCACTTGATATTGGTGGAAAGCCGAGTAGGGTGGCGGTTTCCTTTCCCGAGACAACCGCGATCGGTGATAGGCATATCTTCCAAGCTCAGTGGGCCGACGAGTGAAGGAAAGATTGACACTTTGTTAGACCTTGGATGGGTCTCATACAAAGACATAGAGGCCTCACAATGGAGATACATCCGAGCCGGCATGATGTCCAAGCCGTCTATAGGGCACGATCCTTTAGTGCGAGATTGATTTGGATGCCCGCTATCCTGGTGGGTCGTCCACCGGGAGTTCGTTTTAAAGATAAGCTGTTTGAATTGTGCGACGGCACGGACTGGTCGTCTTGAAGAAAGTTGTGAAAATCTTGAGATGAATGGGGGTTGGGCTCACTTGCTATCTTTTTAATTTTGCTCTTTGCTCGTCTCGTCGGTAGTAAAGACTAATCTCTTTTTCCTTGGTTGTTTTGCGGTACTTACCCGAGGGACGTGGATAGAATTGAAGCAAAGATCATGGACGGAGCCATCAGAGCTAGTGATCGGGGTACCAAGAAGAAGGAGAGGGCTGCAACCCGTGCCACTCTCGATCGTCAAGAGAAGCAGACGGCGAGGAACGAGCAACTTCCCAAGGACCCTTCTGGTGCTATCCCCATGATCGAGAGGAGCCCGGCGTCGAAGGATCAACACCGGAGGCCGTCGGGCCGTCGTTGATGCACTGAGAGGGCAATAGGCATGGAGATTGATCCTCCAAGTGGGGAAGGCTGTTGGGGCTCGAGATGGCCGTTCTTGACGAGGCCGAGCGTATTGAAGTGGAAGCACCGATTCAAACCCCGAGCTCCGCGAGTCCGACGCTCGTGCCTCCAAAAAGAGAAAAAGTCATTTCGTCGACCCTCCCAGCGCGTCGGACCCATCTACTCAAGGGCGATGCTCCCGGCTCGTCGACGGTGGTCTGTCCAAGGCGAGGCCAAAGAGATGGCGGCCTCCATTGCGAGGCCTCTCATATAAGCTGGGATCCCATATCTGCGAGAGGAATGGTAGTGCGCTCTTCTTTGGGGACGGCTCGACAAGGCGTGGACGGGATGTTGAGCTGACCCGTAGGCTGAAGGATGCCAACCTTACTCCCGAAACCTTTCATGCCCGTCTTGGGCTAATCAGCCCGAGGTACTTCGTATTAAAGATGTGATTTTGCTCCGTCTCTACATACTTGTGCTAATAACTTCAAGCATTGCGGCTATCGTCGATGATGGACGCCATGACGTCGGGCTATAGGGAGTGTACGGGCCAGCGAGCTTCGAGGCAACGAGCTAATGAAGGCCGTCGGCGATAAGGGGCTGAACAAAAGCGAAGGAGGCGGAGACCAATGTTGGGGAGCTCACCCTTGCCCATGAGCTTTTGGTTAATGAGAAGGACAACCTCATTAAGGAGATAGACACCCTGAAGGAAGGGAAATCCAAAGCCGAGGCTGACTCGAAGGTGCTCTCAGACGGTCTTCGCGTTTGTGAGCCGTCTCCCGAAGTCGACGGCCCCGGATTGAGGCGATGAAGGCGAGCCGTGATCTTGAGTTGGCCCAGCCGGGCGTGACGCCGTCGACGACTTCAAGAAAAGCTACGAGTGCCTTGAATGGTCACTACTCATGCTAGTGGGTTCTTGAGACGGGGCTAAACACGTGGCTAGGCGGCTTCTTACGGACCTGCAATAAAAGATCTTCTCTCCGTCCGGAAGTTGGCCGACCTTTGCACTGAAGAGGCTCACGACGAAGAAGCGCGCTCCGTCCATCCCCTTGTCCCCTATACCGCCAATGATTTTCTCATCATAAGGGAGGACGACGCCAAAGCTGGAAGAGACGAGTGGCCTATTCCTCCTGTCGTCCCGGGCAACTTCGACGCATATTACAAGTATTTCATTGAAGACGGCCCAGATCCTGATGCAGCTTCATCAAACGCCGGCGGTGTAGATCCCCAGTGATTGATTTTTGAGATGTTTTGTAATGTTTCTAAACAATGTTTCATTTTATTTGGTGGTGGTTCCAAACATTGTCTCAAAACAATTTTTTGATTTTCGCAATGTAATTTTGACCTGTTTCCTCGTTGTTTAGAGGGGGTCGTACAATGTTTGTTTCATGTTTAAGTTATTTAATGCCTTTGTTTTCTGTTTGTTAATCTGTGTTAACATAGATAGCACGTGATAACTTGTATTGAACGAGTGAGTTTGAGGACGAGTATGATTGGTCGTCGTTAGTAACGACCAGAATGTGGGTCGTCCTAATATGGTCGACCTTTGTTCAAACTTGTGTTTTCTCAACTTCTCAATGGCTCGTAGGAATAGTATGAAGGTCAATAGATTTTTGTTCGCAGACAAAGATCTATAGACGAGTCATCCATGCCGTTATAGCGATCGACGAGAAGTACGGCTACGTCTAACCTTTATACTTGGTTAAAGTAGATGTATTCGACGAAGTCTGGCTTCGTCTAACCTTTATACTTGGTTAAAGTAGATGTATTCGATGAAGTCTGGCTCCATCTAACCTTTATACTTGGTTAAAAGTGCTAGAGTTTGTGTAGTAGAAAATCAACAAAGCGACGATCTTTCATAAATAACTTACTAGTAAACAACGAGCTACTGGGATTTATAGGTATCCCTTACAATTTCCCAAAAACTTCAAATTTCACAAAATTACATAAGGAAACACGAGGTAGGTGCCCTAAGTATTTGGATGTTGTCGACGACCTCAAAAGTAGTATTTCATTAGGTGGTTGGCGTGCCATGGATGCTTGAGACTTTCACCGTTCGGCTTTGCAAGGCGATAGGTTCCCTCTCTGATCACACTTGTGACAACGTATGGTCCTTCCCAATTGGGGGAGAGTTTGTTTTGACGGGCTTTGAGTCCCGTTGCTTCAATCTTTCTTAGTACACAGTCACCGAGCCTTAAAGAACCTTCTCTTCACCTTCTTGTCGTGATAAGCCTTGGTTTTCTTTTTGTAGTTCTCCATCCGCAATTGGGCATGCAATCTCCGTTCGTCTACGAGGTCTAGGTCGACTTGTCGGTTGTGGATGTTCTTTTCTACCTCGTACAGAGCAACTCGGTCCGTCGGCGGTGCGGCTCGGCGGGGGCCGTAGCCTCGAGCCGTAAGCCAAAGCAAATGGGGTTTCCCCGTAGGCCCCGGGTGGTTGTGCGGACGGCCCGGAGTGCGAGGGTAGTCCGTCCAACCATCTTGTGTCTCTTCCTTCCGCATTTTTGCACAAGGCGAGATAAGACGAGTTTATTGGCCGCTTGACTTGCCCGTTGCCTTGGGGGTAGGCGACGGACGACTTGGAGTGTTTGACGCCCATCCTGTTCAATTCTGCTCAAATTTTCTTGAAAAGCGTAGGCCGTTATGCGAGACGATCACCCTTGGGATTTCGAAGCGACACCATATTGACTTATGAATGAAGCTTAGGGCGTTGTTTTACGTAATCTTGTTGAGGCCTTGGCCTCTACCCACTTTGAAAAGTAATCAACCGCTACGATCACATATTTGACTCCTCCCTTGGCCGGCGGAAAAGGCCCGATCAAATCAACACCCCACATATCAAACGGCCGGGCGGCCAAGACGGGGTTTGCTCGGTTGTAAGGCGGCTTGGGAAGGTCGGCGAAACGTTGGCAAGTGTCACACTTTTCCTGGCTTGTTTAGCGTCTTCACGAAGGTGGGGCCGTAGTATCCCATGGTTATGATTTTATCGGCCGGTGTACGGGCCCCGGGGTGGCCTCCACATTCTCCTTGATGCACTTGAGCAACAGGCGAACGACCTTGTCCGGATGAACGCACTTTAACAATGGCCGGGTAATGGATCGTGCTGTAGAGCTCTCCTTCGACGGCCAGTAAATGCAGGTGACTTCCTCTTTACTTGTCTTGCCGAGACCTCGTCAGTCGGCAACTCCTCCCGTTCAATGAACGCCTTTAGTTCGTCGATCCAACATTTTGGGCCGTCTCCTACGCAAAGGATCTTCACCCGTTCATAAGCCATTTGGTCCCGAATAGGCCAAGTGATGGCCATGCTCGTCCTCGGGGAGTTGGTCCGTAGCTAGCTTTGAAAGTAGGTCGGCGTGCTCGTTGTCTTCTCGAGCGATTCTCTGTATGGCCCAAAATTCTAAACCTTGTATCAATTCTCCGACCATACGGTGATACTTACGTAGGGTGGAATCGACGACTGATAATCTCCTCTCACTTGGTTCACGATCAATTGAGAATCACGATGAAGTTGCAATTTTTGTAGCTCCAAAACACTTTGCATATTCGATGGCCGCTACGAGTGCCTCGTACTCGGCACAGTTGTTTGATGCTTGAAACTTGAACCTCGGAACCTCTTCAAAAGCTGTCCGCTTTACGGCTCAACAAGAACGATCCTGCTCAGCTCGGATTCTTGGTGGGCGGACCGTCGGAAAAGATTTTCCAACATCCTACGGGCAAGGTTAACTAACTCGGCTTGTTCGGCGACCTCCTTCCCCTTGCTCGATGGTTGCGACTTCCTTTGATCGTCGTCGATGGTGAATGACGTTTCAACCAAGAAGTACGCGATGATTGAGCTTGCGGGGTCTTCCTCGTCCTATACTCTATGTCGAACTCGGTCGGCTCAATACTCCAGTTGAGAAGACGACCAGAGCTTTCAGGACGGTGTAAGATTTTGCGCAGTGGGGCATTTGTATATACAACGATGGGATGAGCGGAGAAGTATGCTCGTAGCTTTCGTCTTTGTAATGACGAGAGCGTAAGCTATCTTTTCCGCGTTAAAGTAACGGGTTTCCACATCTGACAAGGCTTTGCTGACGTAATAAACCGGCCTTTGTGTTCCTCCCTCCTCCCTTACCAATACGGCGGCGACAGCCTTATCACTCGCCGAAAGATAAACATAAAGGTCTTCCCCTGCTACGGGGCTTTGGAGGAGTGGTGGGGAGCCAAGATATTCCTTCAACTGTTTGAACGACTGGGAACACTCGTCCGTCCATTGGAAGTCTTTTGCACCTCGGAGAGCTTTAAAAAACGGGAGTGATCTCTCGGCAGACTTGGCGATAAAACGACCCAAGGCCGCTACTCGTCCATTTAGGCGCTGAACTTCTTTGATGTTCGTAGGCTCGGCCATATCCATCAAAGCCTTGATCTTCTCAGGATTGGCTTCAATCCCCCGCTGAGATAGCATAAACCCTAGGAACTTGCCCGCAGCAACTCCGAAAACGCATTTGGCCGGGTTGAGGACCATGTCGTTGGCTCGTAGGTTGGTGAATGTTTGTTCTAGGTCGTCGACGTGCTTCCTCTTTTTCGATTTGACGACCATATCATCAACGTATGCCTCCAGATTGTCGCCGATTTGGTCCTTGAACACCTTATTTATCATTCTTTGGTACGTGGCACCGGCGTTTTTAAGCCCAAAAGGCATCTTCGTATAAACATAAGTTCCCCCCGCCGCTTGAAAAGCTGTTTTCGGAATGTCCTCCTCAGCCATCTTGATTTGGTGATAGCCGGAGTAGGCATCAAGAAAGCTTAGAGTAGTGTGGCCGGCTACAGAATCGACGAGCTTGTCGATTCTTGGCAAGGGATAACTGTCCTTGGGACACGCCAGGTTCAGATCAGTAAAGTCAACGCACAATCTCCATTTCCCATTAGGTTTCTTCACAAGAACCACATTGGCTAACCAGGTTGTGAACCCAGCGTTCACGATGATTCCAGCACTTAGCAATTTTTCAATTTCTTGCTTTATGGCAATCTCCTTTTCAGTTGAAAAAACACGACACCTTTGTTCCTTGAATTTCATAGTAGGATTCACCCCAAGCCTGTGAACTGCCACGTCTTCTCTAATGCCTTTCATATCTTCTACTCTCCAAGCGAAAACGTCGAGGTTGTGTTTGAGTAGGGAGATTATCTCTTCCCTCTCCTCAGTGCATAACTGAGACCCCAGTTTTATTTTCTGCTCGGGATAGTCTGGGTGGATGACTAGTTCGAGTAGCTCGTCTGCCGGCTTCATCTCGGGGCGTCGTCCACTAAAATCCATGGACTCAATGACGATCTCCTTAATTTTCCTTCTCGCTTACGGTGTCGGATCCAGGAACCTCGTCGTCAATCGGCTTGTCCGGTCGGCCCCGATTCTTGGGCGGCCAAAGGTTGTGTTTCTGCAGCCTTGTCGTTCGAGAATACCTTGTTCAAAATTTCTGGATCTTCGACGCATTTGATCGTTGAGACATTGGCGTACGAGGTCGTCGTTTCTCTGATGGATTTTGAGAGCTTCACATTGTGATTTGGGTCGTCGATTTCGATAGTCCGTTTCGCCTTTAGCACGTGCTCCGGGAATTCAGGGCCGTCCCAACACACATCCGACTCCGGCACGTGTAGGAAATTTAACTCGTTGGTGGGGAAGCGAGGCGACGATCCCCAAGCCGCCCGGCCGGCGGCCAAGGATGGCATGATAATCAGCGACGACGTCGATCACAATGAAGGTTACGGTCTTGATTGTTCTCGGGGGTGTTCTCCGATATCAAGCGAGAGGCTAATTTGGCCTTTCGCATCTACCCGATGATTGGTGAATCCCTACAGACGACCTAAGTATGGATTTAGGCGGCATCGGAGTAGACCCATTCGTTGGTAGACATTGTAAAATAAGATATCCTTGGTGCTCCCGTATCAATCAAGATTCTCCGTGACTCACAATTATCAATGAAACCAGGTATGACTAAGGTTTGTTGACGAGCTAGTGGGTTGTTTGGAAGCTCGTAGGGAAAGAAACTTATGACGTCGTTTGGAACTTACGCTACGGGGACGTGCGGGGCCTTCTTCAAATGATAGATGGCGCTCTTAATCTGGTTCTTGCTCGTCTCCTCAGAGATTACCAGGACCATTCTTGGGTTCCTTTGGGGCGCGTCGTCGTTAGTAGTCCGGTTGTGGCCAGCCTGATGGTCCTTCCTTACATATTCCTCCAGTCGCCCGGCGTCTATCCATCTTTGAATGATCTTTTCAAACTAAAACATTCCTCGGTGTCGTGCCCCTTGTCCCTGTGGTATTCACAATACTTGTTCATGTTCTTCTTTCCCTTCCCGTTAGGGTTCATCTTCGGTGCCGGGCCGAAATCAACATTGCTCAAAATTTCTGCTCTGGAAACGGTGAGTGGAGTGTACGACTCCGGAACTTTTTCTGCTTTCGCTTTGTTCTTTCCTTTTTCTCCGCCCTTATCCTTTTTGGACTTCGACGCATCAGCCTCGTCCACAGACTTTCCCTCTCTTTGTAACTTTCTTTCTTCGGCCTCGGCGACGGCGTACGCCTTGGCATAGAGGTCTTTGCGAGATTTGGCCGGGTGAACTTGGAGCTCGTAGTCCAGGGTAGAGGAAAGGACGCCGTATGCGAAGCAGTTTATTATTTCCCTATCGGTTAGATCCTCATCAATTTGATCTACCAATTTCTTAAACCTCTTGAAGTAGTTCATTGAGCTTTCGGTAGCTCCTTGGGATATGTTCTTTGAGGTCGTTGGTATCTTCTGACGCTCTCCCGCCGTAGCAAACCTTCCTAAAAACTTCTTCCTCATCTGTTTCCAAGATTCAATACTCCCCTTTGGTAGGCCTCTAAACCACCTCAAAGCCGAGTCGACCAACGTACTTGTGAGAGCCTTGCACATGACGTCGTCGTGGCCGAGCTTTGCCACCACGTACATACGTGCCTCGAGGTGTAGTATGTGGTCCATGGCACTGGTGGAGCCGTCGTATTGCTTAAGGTCGGGTAGTTTAAAACACGGCTCAGGGGTCCAGGTTTCCAACATCCGGGGAGCAAGGGGATTCATAGTGCCGCCGTCGTCATCGCAGTCGTCGCTATCCACTTTATTCCTCTTGTTCCTCAACTCTTCCACTTGACGTTTCAACCTCAAAAATTCTCTCATGTCTACCTCTCTGCCGGGCAGTGGGGATCCTATCTTGACGGGGCCCCGGGTAACGGTATTAGGCAGATTGCCTCTCGGTGGGGGCGGGCCGTCGTGAGATGGATCGTCCCCTATAGGTGGGAGGTGGAGACGACCTATAAGATCTGGAAGCCTCTCGGTCGCGACGTGGAGATCGAGTTCTCTCTCTTTGGCTCGGAGCTCGTTCATTTCTTAATGACGGAGTCGTAGACGACCCGGACGACTTGATTCCTGACGGCTTCAAGATTTTCGACGACGAGCTCCTGTGAGGCTCGGCTACCTCGGCTCGTCGGCCGTGATCGGGCTCCTTGGCTCCGTCTTTCATTGATGTGCTCCCTTAGATCAAGGCGGGGACAACTTGCTCGTTTCAGCGGCGGTCCCTTCACGACGAGCGGCATTTTCTCTCTGGTTCCTTCTCCTCCTTCTGACGAGATTGTTTGATGGGATGCACAGGGAGCTTGAGGAGCGGCCATATGGATTAGCTCGTCCTGGATTTGCAAGAACTCCCGAGGGCGTTAGCTCTCTCGACGAGGAAAGCCTGCTCTGTCGAGATTAGGGTTAGAGGGACCTCCTGTATATCTTGCGGGTGTCTCGAGGCCTCCTTTCTAGTGGAGGTCTCCTCCGCGCTCGACGAGGCCCACTTTTCTCTTCTTCTAGTTGCTTGAAGGCTGTACCATCAACCATCCCCTGTGACACTGGTAACCCTTAAGTTAGGGTTCCTAGGTGGTGAGGTGGCCTAGGATTTTCTTCTTTGAGGTGGTACGCCCTCATCTCAGGTTGATTCTTGTTTGTATGACCATCGGACACCATTTTTCCAAAGCTTGCTCATTTGTATTTACGTAGGCGAAGATCACTAACACGCTTCCGGCAATGGAACCAATCGATCGCGCGGGAAAGCGTGCAAAGCTCGGTTCTTGTGTCCAAGAAATGATTGAGCTAGCTCAGGATCTGCACGGCCTGAGAAATAAAGGGTGAAACTGCGCCGGGGGTCTTCCGGCAAGCCCCTCCGGCGTGAGAGTAAGATTATGGTCTGGAAATATGGTGTAAAATGCTACAGAGTGTGTGAGTATGGAAATATGCAGAAAAGCATTGCCTTGGTCCACGTTATTACTCTCTTATTTATAGTAGAAAAGGTGGGTATTAGGGTTTTCACCAGAACCGTTGGATTGGATGGTCTCCAACCGTTGGATCAGCTCTGCCTTCTAGGTGCACACGTGTCACGCTGGGATTGGTCCGTCTATGTAAGGACACTGCAGCTTCTGACATTGATAAGCAGCTTGCCTTATAAGGGAAAGTCAACCTCTGTACCTTTTGTAGTTATTACTGAATGCATGATTGCACATATAACGAGGCAACCGCGGCAGTGCATCATTATCCCAAATTAGCTAATTAACTAAGCTTGTTGAGGAAGCTTAATAGAGGAGACGACCTGGAGCTGTACGCCCAGTTGGGTCGTCTCCTTGAGATATGACTCGTCGAGAGAGAGAGTTGGCCGTTCAATGACGACGAGTCGTTCAATGACGACGAGCCGTTCAATGACGACGCTTACTCTTCTTGGATGAGTGCCAGTTGGGGTCGAAGGAAGATTCGTCCAGTCGAAGGACGGTCGCGGTGGTGTGACGACGAGTGGGAGTTAGCCTCCCCATTAATGATCTGATGGCTCGTCGTTTGGATGGGCCTGGTCGCTCAGTGGCGACGACGACCAACCAGTGTTAGACGGGCCATGGCCCAAGGCCTTGATCTGATTCTTTGTAGTTGGTCTCTTGGTGGGCCTATTGGGCCCCCGGGCTCGTAGTAAACGTTGGGCTCGGCCCATCACAGATTGTTCCGTTCAACATTATTTCTTATTTTCCGTTCTCAATAGTAAAGGGGTAAAATTCTCCGGGACGGAGGGAGTATATATATATATATATATATACTAGTAAAAGCCTCGTGTCCGAGGACACGTGGTTTTTTATTTTGTATTTTTTTATTATTTTTTTTATTTTAAAAAAAAAGGGGGCAAAATGGAAAAGGGACAACTTAGTGAGAGCAAAGTGGGAAAAAAAAAAAATTGACACTATTCATTGTACTGTTCACATGGCTGAGGTGGACAGTTGTGTTTTATACTATATATATATATATATTCGGTCCAGTCAAGTTCCGGTCCAGGATCGCGTATATTTTTTCCAAAATCAGGACCAAACCAAATAATCGATTCCATAAAAATTTGGAATTAGGACCAAACCAATACTATTTTTTCGGTCCGATTTTTACTGGTCTAGTTTGGTCCGTTCCACGGATTTTTTGTTCATCATCATATTGAAACACACAATGACACAAGTGAAGTTGAGATTGTGCAAAGGCTCCGAATAGGGTTTTATAACCATCAACAATAACCTTATCCTCATACAGTTGAGCAAAACCAGTTTAGCAAAACCCCTTTTGAGCTCTGGTTTACAAAAAATGTTATACATAGCTATGCAAGAGAAAGCTTCAAAACTTTGGATTCGGTATATGAATTCATACCAAAAAAATGCGGTAAACAGCTTGTCAAGCTTGAACTTGATGATTACTGTCACGAACAAAATCAATGTCTTCTTCAGCATCTTCTTGATACTGGGATGCCGTAAACAGCTTGTCAAGCTTGAACTTGATGACTGTCCCGAACAAAATCAATGTCTTCTTCAGCATCTTCTTGATACTGGGATGCCGTAAACAGCTTCTCAAGCTTGAACTTGATGACTGTCCTGAACAAAATCAATGTCTTCAGCATCTTCTTGATACTGGGATGCCGTCAGCTTTGCTTTCTTGAATCTACTTGAACTTCTAAGAATTTCACCAAAAGATTTGTCCTTCATTTCAGAAGATCTGCTCCAAAAATAAATTCAACAGTAATTGGTTAGTGTATTCTGGAATTTATCTTCCTAGATTATTCAACGAGCAACGCTAGAGGCATAAAAAACACTCGTCAGCAGCAGCTGTTGGCGGGTTCTAATTAATGGTGGAACCTATAAACAAATTGCTTAGTCAATAAGAAACGGGCCAAATTGGTCTAATTATCCGTCACCGGGCACCACATTTCATTGATACTCCTGCAAATGATAAGTATTTTTCTTTGGTGGATTGAAACAGTTTTGGGCTAATTTTAGGGGGAGAGGGCGGAGCAACATCCAAGCAATTTGTAACTGAACTAATGAAAATAAAATAACCAGAAAAATAGCAATGAATGTAAGCAAGTGATTCGAGAGGACACAATTTTCACGACTGGACTTACTGTGAATCTACAAGATAACTTCTTCGACCTTTCCCTTTTGCAGCAGAAGACCCTGCGAGAAATTTAAAAAGAAATTGGGATTGCCTGTTAGAAGCTCCAAAAGCAACTAGAACATGAAAAACTGCACAAGCGTCTTCCCCAGTCACACCTATCCTCCTACCTCTGTGGATATGAGTGAGGGACTGTGTGGTGCAATGCATTGTTCTTGCAAGAAAGTTCAAGCAATAAGCACACATTTGCAGAGAGCAAATATTATTGCCCAACTAAAACATCATCATAATAAGCCAGTATTCCAGCCAAAAAAAAATTTTTTTTTTTTGATCTAATCATAGTTGGGGGGTGGGGTGGGGGGTGTCAGCTATTTCTCATATAATACTAAATCATAACTGAAATAAGAAGTACTTTTGGGGTTAACATACACCAAACTAGAGGACATATTTGCAGATAAAAGAGAGGGGGGATATGAATAACGGAATAGTTTAATAAGAAACTAAGAGCTATAGCAGGTTCTTTATGTAGCCCAGAAAATCATATGATCATAACAATGAAGAAGATAAAAAGGAAAAGCATGAAAATGGTTTTTCCACTTAAATTACTGATGACTTATATTCATCAATGGGAAGGAGACCAATCCAGACACGTACGCGACAATCCACCTGTAAGAGCCAAGCAACGATCAAGTACATTATGAATGAGTGGATTTGCCCTTAAGTTCACCCAGATCCGACCATCTGGACTCCTGAAGGCATCCTTAGATAGCGGTGACAAAGAGTTATTATTCAATTATTCAACGTAGAATAATGTCGTGAGACATGCAATTTATCAATGTAAGAAAGTAATATATGGAGCACGAGGGGACGAATTGAGTACAAATATCATTACCATTTCTCCCCAAGTCCAGGCTTGAATTGCTTTCACCTTCCGATTCTGATGACACTGATTTATCAGATGGAGTGCGAGTGCTGGCATCTGAATCTACAGTCCCGTTATCATCGGCAGAGCTGATGCTACTATCATCTCCAAATATTGTTCCGGGTGTTGCTAACAAACTCTTCATACGTTGGGAATTGTTCACAACTTCTCCGATAGTCTTAGCTGCAGTTTTTCCATCAGCCATGTCAGATTGATCTAAACTTAAATCACGTTTGTTGTTCACTATTCCCCTCCGAGATCTGACAGAATTATCTGAGTTTGAGCTTGATCCAACTAAGGAACCATTGTTTCTCTTAGCAGTACGAGCATACCGATTGGCCTTTGAAACACGCGCAACATCAGACTGTCCGGCCATTTTTCGAGTTTTGATTTGATCAATAGGATGTGAGTTAGGAGCTTTCATTTCATCTTCATAAACTTTTGGAGACTTCTTGGAAGAACTCACAATTTCATTATTTTCAGCCACTGACAATGGTTTTTTAGATTGGGTGCTAGCAACAAATTTTGCTTGAGATGTGTCATCCCCATGTTTATTGGCAGACAAGAGTAATTTCTGTTGAATATCTGACGTTCCTACAGAAGGTACAACAACCTTTTCTTTGTTTTTCTTGGATTTCATAAACCTTTCTGATTTTTTTGCTTCTTTCACCTTGTAATTAGGAGCTCCTTCATTATGTTTTTCGCCAGGCACAAAGTACTGCTTGAAGTCAATCCCTTCACCTTCACCATTAGAAACATTAACTTGATAACCATTATCAGCCTCAACAATATTTTCAATCACAATTGATAATGGAAATTCAGACAAGAAAGCATCCATCTTTTGAGAAAGGGAGGAAGCATGCTCAATACCATTGCTTTTCTCGGTTTCCAACTCCAACCCAGAAGATTGTTCTAAGCCACTAGGTTTACTTTTGGACGCACCAGTAACCTCCTTTGTTTCTTCGTACATTCCCTTGTCGGTCCTTGGAGAATATTCTTGATTTCTGTCAACCTTATTCGGATGCGAATTATCCACCCCGCCTTCTTGTTCTTGATTTGGAAACCCCTGGAAGCTCATGGAAGTATTGCTCTGACTTTTGTTCTTTCGGCTTCTTGATTTGTCTTTCACACTCTCTTTACTCCTCTTTATTCCATTTGATCGCAAAGTTTCTGCCTCTTTCCCCATAACATCATCACTTTCTCTATCAGGGACCCTTTGAGGAGCATCCACTGCCTTTACTTCTGGTAGTCCTGTCCTTTCCATAGAGGAAACACACTCGTCTTTCTGCAGTTTTTCCATTGAGCGACCATCAGAAGCCAGATTTGGCACAGCTGATGTAGGTTCAGTCACTGCATCAGTAGTTAGCTTCATTACCGACGCATCCTCTTCTTTAGCAGTGGACTTCTTGACCTTCTTCTTCTTTCTATTAGTGCCATTCTCACATTCCTTTGAGGCCACAATGACATCTTCAACCAATTTACATCTGTTTGTTTCAGTTGGTTGCAAAATCTCTGCCCCACTCCCAAGGAGATTTTCACCTTCTCCTCCAGCAGTCATGTGAGACTCTATTGGTTTTTTCTCTGACATTCCTTTACCATCAGTATGCAGTTTTTCCATTGAGCGACCATCAGAAGCCAGATTTGGCACAGCTGATGTAGGTTCAGTCACTGCATCAGTAGTTAGCTTCATAACCGACGCATCCTCTTCTTTTGCAGTGGACTTCTTGACCTTCTTCTTCTTTCTATTAGTGCCATTCTCACATTCCTTTGAGGCCACAATGACATCTTCAACCAATTTACCTCTGTTTGTTTCAGTTGGTTGCAAAATCTCTGCCCCACTCCCAAGGAGATTTTCACCTTCTCCTCCAGCAGTCATGTGAGACTCTATTGGTTTTTTCTCTGACATTCCTTTACCATCAGTATGCAGTTTTTCCATTGAGCGACCATCAGAAGCCAGATTTGGCACAGCTGATGTAGGTTCAGTCACTGCATCAGTAGTTAGCTTCATAACCGATGCATCCTCTTCTTTTGCAGTGGACTTCTTGACCTTCTTCTTCTTTCTATTAGTGCCATTCTCACATTCCTTTGAGGCCACAATGACATCTTCAACCAATTTACCTCTGTTTGTTTCAGTTGGTTGCAAAATCTCTGCCCCACTCCCAAGGAGATTTTCACCTTCTCCTACAGCAGTCATGTGAGACTCTATTGGTTTTTTCTCTGACATTCCTTTACCATCAGTATGCAACAAAATTTTATCTTCCTTCTCTGTTGCACATGGATCATCATTATCATGCTTCACTACCGACTCATTCTCCTTTCTTGATGCACATTTTTTTGCACTGTCTTTCCTCTTACTGCCACGAAGACTATCTGATTTCTTTCTAGATTTCTCATTCAAATCTTCTTCATTTCTTTGATTTTTGTCGGTCGTCATCGTCAGTGAAATCTCTGGCTCGTTGCTAATCACCTTCTCGGCATCTGCTGCTTTTTCCTCTGGTACCTCTTTCCCTTTATCAGACAAAATGCTCCCTTCTTCTCTTGTTTCATCCATCAAATGACCATCAAAAGCTGAATTAGGCCCAGATAGAGAGACATGATTCACACCTTCATTACCATCTTTCAATACTGATTCATCCTCATTTCTTGTTGAAGACTTCTTGGTCTTCCGTTTCTTCTTCTTACCAACATTCTCAGACTCCATCCCACCCTTGGGATCTGACAACTTAGATGGTAGATCTGGTTCTTTATAACTGGCATCTTTGTGGCTATATACACGTTCACCCCATTCAGTGAGCTTCACCTCGAGGTTGAATAGCACCTCCTGATTTTGTTTGCATTTATCAACCTGATTACCTTCAAATGTCTGATCATCAACTCCTATATTGTTCTGTGCAGAGTGATTACCATTCTTCTTCAGGTCATGAAGCTCCCTGATCAAAGGAGTGGGAAACACTTCCTCTTCATCCTTTGAAAAGTCTATTGTTTCACACAGAACGAAAAGATTAGCCAAAATATGTGATGGAAGAATACATAGAAGTAATATGAACAAAATCATGGAACTTACTCATTGTCGAAAAAGGGGCTTTGATCCCTTCAAATACTTCTTGGACAAGTTCTCCGCGATGATTGTGGATATTTTCCACATTCTCCTTGAAAGTTCTCTTTTCCTCGTCGTCCTGTACTTCAGGCACAACAGTGACCAACTGATTAAGAGGCTTTACTGAAATAATATTATCTTTCCTCTTCTTATTCTTTTTCTTCTTCTCACAGACTGAAATGGGGCTGATATGATCATCATCCATAGCTTCTGCAACCAAACCATCTGACGTAGCATTTCTATTTATTCCTTGATTTAAACAAAAGATCTCCTGATTGGTTCCATCTGCCTTGGATGTCACATCAGTAGTCACAAAAATCAAAGCTTTGTCCTTTTCGAAAGTATTGCCACTGTGCTCATTTCTTTTTGTCTTGCGCTTTTTCCTTGCAGCAGGCACAGACTCCGAATCTCCCTCCATTGGACTAACCCGCTGCATATCCCCAAGCCTCTTCTTTGATACTATCCCCTCACTACCAGTATCATACTTCTGAACTTCTAAGTCTGACCTCTTGTTAGAATCAGAGTCCACATTTCTCCCATGGTTATCAGCTATATATCTATCTTCCGTCCCAGCATATTTTGGAATTTCCAGATAGGAGTCCCCCTGACTAGACTGGTCAGCAGCAAGAAATCTCTGGTCAGACTGCAACGCTGATGACTCATGATGCTTAGACAATCTCATGCTTGAAGGACAATCAGTTACCCAAGGCAAGGCTAGTTGGTTACTACTATCAGGTTTGCTTATGTGCTGCTTCAAACTTTGCTCTTCTGCACTAGATGCATCAACATAAACAAACCAACTCCTTTTAGCTCCTCCAAATGCACTTTTAACAAGCATTGAATCTGGTAGGCGATATAAATGTCCTCTCCGCTTCACCTTCAAATATCACAAAACCAAACCACATAAAAACCACCACCATCAAATATTTTAATTTTCACAACGTCACATCCATGTTAGAGAATGATACCTGCAAAGCCTTGATTTTTACTTTCCCAACCACTGGAAAACACCGAGGGTGTTCTAATTTGATCTTCCCTGCAAGAAAAAACACAAAAAAAAAAATTCATGAGTTTTAGTAACTTAGCAAGTGCAGGAAATATGATACGTAACATACAATGCTAACGCTTAACCGTATTGGCATCGCACTTCATATCCCTTTATCTATCAAACTATATAAAGTTCAACTGTGTACCCAACCTAGATACATAAACAATCCCAATAACCGCTGGTGGAGCCACATTGAGCAGAAGGGGGGCAGCACCCCTTAAATTTTTGAAAAATGCCAATTTCCTCCCTTTCAAATTTTGAAAGTGAGGCATCTTACTACCAAAATCATGATTTTTATCAATTTTGGCCCCCCTTCAAGTTAGCAAAAAAAAAATTACGCTACATGATAATTTTACCCCCATTTGTGCCAAATTTATACTCCACCTTGTAATGTTCTATTCTTGTAAAAAAAATTGCCCCCGTTTATCTAAAATCCTAGCTCCGCCACTGCCTATAACACCAAATCAAAATGACGGACACGGGGAAGTAGGGATTATACTATATGAACATAGTCATGAATAACAAAACTACTAAAATTCACAGCGGGTGTAGACATTTAATATAAATGATTGACTGGTAAATAAAATGCGATTAGGGTTGAGTAATTACTTTTGAGATCGGAGACAGTATCCGTATCAGATACGATCAACGCAAGATGAGTGTCGAGGTTTGTATCGACGAAGACAGGGTAAACTGTTGCGCCGTCGTCGGAGGACTTGCGAACGGTGGTTTTCCTTTTCCCCATTGAAGGTAGCAGTTGAGATTTTCTATATTTATCAAAAATTAATAAACAGATCCGCCGTGGATAGAGAAAGGCGCCTGCGACGGCCGACGGCGGTGTCGAATGAGGGAGAGGAAAAGGTTTAAGGCTTCAACGCGGCGGAAAGCGTCCAACTGGTGGAAGGGTTTTTCCCGCACAAGGAAAATTTGTACATGGTCCCAAATTAAATCTTGTAATATTCGTCCTTACTTTCTAATTGCTAAAATCTTAAAAAAAAAAAAACGTATTTTTCTTAAATTTAGAAAAAAGTATTTTGTTTTTCCCGCTATGTCAGTGTTAGTGTAACAAAGTATCAGTGTAAAAAGTGTCAGTACATATATATTTAGTGTCAGTGTAAAAAGTGTCAATGTTAGTATAACAAAGTGCCAGTGTTAGTGTAACAAAGTGTCAATATAAAAAAGTGTCAGTGCATGTATATTAAGTGTCAATGTTAGTATAACAAAGTGTCAGTGTTAGTGTAACAAAATGCCAGTGTAAAAAAGTGTCGATGCATGTATATTAAGTGTCAGTGTATAAAAGTGTCAATGTTAGTGTAACAAAGTGTCAGTGTTAATGTTATTAAGTGCCAATATAAAAATGATTTTTCCTGAACTTAGAAAAATGTATTTTTTGTAACGCCAACTCTTTCTAATTTCATTTATTTATTTATAATAATTTATTACTACTTCATCCTCGGTCCTAAATATTTGTTTTCCTATTTATTTATGATAATGAAACTGTCTCATAGTAAAAGCATTTAATTATTTAAGTATTTGAAATATTCTAAAAATAATTTAGTTTATTGGAGTATGTATTAATTGTATGTGTTGATCTTATAAAAAATTAGTTTTTTCTAATGTTAAGAAAAAATCATTTTTACACTGATATTTAATAATACATGAAGTGTTACTCTTTTTCACTGACACTTTTTTATACTAACACTTACTCCCTCCGTCCCGCTAATATTAGCACAAACACTGTTTGCGCGGGAATTAAGGAATATGATATTTTAATAAAATGTTGTGAGTGTAAAAGAATGAGTGGAGAGAGAATGAGTGGAGGGTGTAATAAATTATAATGGTGTTGTGAGTATTAAAATAATGTAGGAGAGAGAATGAGTGGGGTTGGGTGAATATTTTATTAATATAAAGTTTCCTTTTTGGGAGTGTGCGAATATTAACGGGACGCTCAAAAAGGAAAGTGTGCTAATATTAGCGGGACGGAGGGAGTACACTTTTTTATCCTAACTGATACTCTTTTATACTAACACTTAATAATACATGCACTGACACTTTTAACACTGACACTTTTTTACACTAACGCTGACACTTTTTTACAATAACAATTAATACTACATGCACTGACACTCTTTACACTGACATTTTTTACACAAACACTGACACTTTTTTACATTAATACTGACACTTTTTACACTGACACTTAATAATACATACACTGACACTATTACACTGGCATTTTTTTACACTAACACTGACACTATTTTATACTGTCACTTAATAATATATGCATTACCACTCTTTACACTGTCATTTTTTACACTAAAAATGACACTAGTGGGGAAAACAAAATACATTTTTTAATTTTTAACTTAAAAAAATGCATTTTTTGTAATATTTTAGCTAATTGTATTTATTAATGTGTGAAAAACTTTATAAATAAGGATTTTGCGACGAATAGAGTAAGGCCAAAAACTTATAAAAAACGCGTTTTTCCTAAGCTTAACAAAAAACGTGTTTTTCCCGGCAAATCTCTCGTTCTCTCTCTCTAAACGCACGCAGCAGCTTGCTCTTTCTCTCTCTAAGGGCCATCGCCATCTTCACCAACCATCCCTCTCCAATCGCCTTCTTCACCAACGCCGGCAACTCCCCAACCATCTTCTCCGCCAAGACCAACGCCAATCATCCACTAAACCTCTACCTCCTTCAACCCTCCTCACCCCGATCCAAATCCCTCAGAACGACGACCTCTCCCACTCCCCCAATTTCAATCGACATCGCCAAGCTCCCTCACCAAATCACTCACCGGTGACCTCCATTGCCGCCCCAATCTTCACCTCAACCCAAACTCTTCCTCTCCACCCAAACCGAAACCGCAAACTCAGCTTTCCCCGATTCCAATTACGACCGCAATCCAACTCGTCGTCTTCTCACTCCGCCCAAACAACGATCAATCCTCCTTGACCGGTTCGCCGCGTTCCTTTGAATCGCCGGTTTTGTTTTTGATGTGCCGTTCCAGTTCAAACTAATGTCGCTTTTGTTTTTGAGTGCCAGTTCATGTATAATCAAGTGCCCGTTGGTGTAAAATTGAGTGCCCGTTAGTGTATAATCAAGTGCCGTTAGTGTATAATCAGTGCCGATCCATATATTTTGGAGCGCCGGTTAGTGTATAATAGAGTGCCGGTAAGTGTGTAGCGAGTGTCAATGTATTTTTTGAATGCCAGTTCTTGTAATTTTGAATGCCAGTCCATGTTTTTTTGAATGCCAGTTCATGTTTTTTTGAATATCAGCAAAAATAATTATCAGTGTTTTTGAGTGCCAGTATACTCCCTCTGTCCAAGTAAGTGTTTCACACTTACTGTTCACACATATATTAAGGAGGGATTATTATATTGAAAGTGTTGTGAGTGTAAAAGTAAAATAGGAGAGAGAATGAGTGGAGGGAATAGTAAATTATAATGGTGTTGTGAGTATTAAAATAATGTAGGAGAGAGAATGAGTGGAGAGAATAGTGAAAAAAACTTTCCATTTTGGGTAAGAAACAAAGTGTGAAGTATGTAATTGGACGCCCAAAATAGAAAGTGTGAAATATGTAACTGGACGGAGGGAGTATGCATTTTTGAGTGCCAGTAAATGTGTTTTCAAATGCCAGTCCATGTATTTTTGAATGCCAGTGCTTGTATTTTTGAGAGCCAGCAAAAATATTAGTGTAACAAAGTGCCAGTGTTAGTGTACAGAGTGCCAGTGTGAAGAGTGCCAGTTTATGTATTTAAAAGTGTCCGTGTAAAAAGTGCCAGTTTCAGTTTAACAAAGTGCCAGTACCGGTTCGCACTTTGTTAACCCAATCTTAACACTTTTTTCGCCGGCACTTTGTTACATATATGCGGCACTTTATCACATGGCGGTTTGTTAAACGAGGCTGGCATAAACGGGGAACCATTAATTACGAAAATGCCACCGTTTATTTTGAACATGGTTGCCAGTAATTACAAAATTGCCACCGTTTATTTTGAAAACACGTTTTTCCTTATCTTAAGAAAAAACTAGTTTTTTATAAGACCAACTCTAGAGTAAGAGACTTAATAATTGCTTTAATATAAGTCCTTAAGAAGTGACCCACAGTTAAAAGACAATTTTTTCTCAAATAATTTCATTTTAAAAATATAAATATCAAAATAACTCGTATTTAAAACTATTTTTCAAAATATCCTATTTTTTAAAAATCGCTACACGATATAGCGAGATTAATATGTTACCGTTGAAACTCGCTATACCATGTAGCGAGTTTAGTTTAATTAGAATTTAGACATTTGAATTAATCAGTTGTAATTAACAGCGCAGAACTCGCTACACCATGTAACGAGTTTGATCGGTCACACAAAACTCGCTACATGGTGTAGCGAGTTTAAAATGACAATTTTCTAGTACAACAAAATGTTCCAATTTTAGTAGCCTAATCATTACAATGTTTCATTAAAATTTTAAATGATTATTGAGCAAAAATATTTATTTCTTTGAAATCAAAATATATTTAAAGGATCACGAGCTCACCCATGGTACAATAATTTGGGTATTAGATTGGATTCTGTTAAGGACGACAAGGATTTGAGCAAGGAACACCTCAATCCCATATCAAAAAGATATGTATGTCGATTGTGTCTGATAAATGTCCATTCTACTACCATTAAACACAATAACAAAAAAAATAAAAAAAATTAATAAACTTACGTCCCGTCCCCCCTCCCCCTCCTTGAAACAGATTTTGGCGCGATCTTCATCTCCTCCTTTTTTTTTCTGGTTAGTTCTACAACAACACAATTTTTTATAATCTCAACACCTTGAGATTACAAACAATTGTGTTATTGATTTTGGCATTTAATAAATGTAAAGTTAGAGAATAATTTTCAGATTCATTTTTTAAAATTTGATGTTTAGTAGAATAGAATTAGGGCTGTAAACGAGCCAAGTCGAGCCGAGCTTTGAAGTTTCGAGCTCGAGCTCGAATAAAAAATATCGAGCTCGAGCTTTTCTCGAGCTCGAGCCCAGAATGCATGTTCGAGCTCGGCTCGAATCAAGTTTCGAGCTTTTCGCGAGCTGGCTCGCGAGCTTTTCGCGAGCTGCTCGAACTCGAGTTTTAACGAGCCGAGCTCGAGCTTCGACTTATTTTTTGAAAAAAATCTGAAATCAAACGAGCTTTTAACGAGCCGAGCTCGAGCTTCGACTTATTTTTTGAAAAAAAACTGAAATCAAACGAATTTTTAACGAGCCGAGCTCGAGCTTCGACTTATTTTTTGAAAAAAAACTGAAATCAAACGAGCTTTTTAACGAGCCGAGCTCGAGCTTCAGCTCGAGCTTCGACTTATATATATATATATATACTAAAATTTATTCGAGCTTTTAACGAGCCGAGCCGGAGTCGAGCTCAAACGAGTCGATCTCGAACAGAGCTCGTCGAACATACTAGCCGAACACGAGCCTGTAAGTGCTCCAATTTGAGTTGTTAGCATTTTCGTTAGAAAATTAACGAAAGTCTTAACATTCTTAACATTTCTAACAATTCCTAACCTTTCTAACAAAGTAAGGGTAGATTATGGATTGCCATTTAAGGTTAAACCAAGAAAAGAATCTTAAAAAAGAAAAGAAATTGGAAAAATCCGAATTAGGCAAGCTGAAAAACACAAACTGCTGAAATTTTTGAATAATATTCTTCCTGTCCAAAGCCTGGAGTTGCATTTAATGAACAGTGCACGCCTCCGATATGATCCGCGCGGACATCTTTGGCATTTTCAGTGGCCTATAAATTGAACCCTCATCTCTCAGTTTACACAACACAATTCACTCACGAACAAAGCACTGCGCGAAAAATAGAAAGAAAACAGTGGGAATTCTTAGATTGCCACCATTTTCTCTTGAATCTTTCCCAAATCCCACTCACTCCAAATACTCTCAAATCACTCCCATTCATACACAAGCCCAAGCTTCAATCACCCCTTAAAAGGAGGATTAGAGAGAAAATATAGAGGACTTAATTGTTATCTACTTGTTTTCTCTTTGACCAATTCTAATCACAAACCCTAAGCACATTCAAACCTTAAACACATTCAAGCCTTGAATCCATTCAAACACAAACACAAGGGAAGATAGGTATAACCTCCCTCTCCCTACCCTAAATCTCTCTCATCCATGCATGCACTTTCAAACTCCAAAATGTAGTTTGTTCATCTTCTTGCTCTAGATCCAAGAGGATCACCATGGAAGTTCATCTCCATGGATGATCCTCTACAAGGATCAACATTACTTTCAAAGTGTATTTACTTACTTGCAAACACATTTTCAAAACCCTAAAATCATTTTCATACACAAAATCTTTCTTTCAAAGGATAAAATTCTCCTTTCCAAGCAAATGAAATGCTTAAAGTCCTAATGTACCCCAAGGATGGCTTGATATATTAGATCACCACTAAAATGTTTAGCGATCACTAATCAAAGACTAGGGAAATGGGGACAAGCATGGATGCCAAACCCCCTTTAAAATCATGTTTTTCCTCAAGAGAAAGTTGCTGTCCAGTAGCCTTTCTCTAAAACCTCTGTCCATGGTCTAATTTTTTGGACATACAAAAACTTGGAATTTGGTGTTGACTACAAAATACTTTTTGTAGCCAACATCCAGAGCTTTCCAGACATATTTTTACTTTATTTTTTGCGTGAGTAAAACTCCCTTTTTCAAATTATCTTTTAAAGATCAGTTCATCTGTCTCTGGAAATCCAGATTTCACATCTGAGATTTCCAGAAGGTTTTGGTCCACCAAAACAACTCCAAATGGAAAAGTTCTTTCACAGAAACCTTATCTAGGGTGTTTTGAACAACTTTCACTCTCTGAGTTTCCCCATATTCTGGAGTTTTGAAGCCCTTAAGTCCATTTCAAAATAAAGTGTCCACTGCCTTTTTCATTCTGGCAGAAATTTTTTTCAACTTCAAAAAATCCTTTGAGTCCCAAAACTCAACCCAAAAATCATACCAAAAATCATGGGATTTTTTTAAAGTCTAATAAAGAATTACCAATTTTTACTTTTCTCAGTTTCAACTTATTTTGGCCAAAACACACACACACACACACATAAATGGTTTTTAAGTTTGGAAGACTCGTTTTACGAGGCATTCCGGGTGAACACTAACGTTCTTCCCGGCGTGTAACGTGACCTCCGAACCCAAATCTCTCATTTCGGGCATTTTTCAAAGTTTTGGCCCTTAAAATAAAAATGGCGTGGCGACTCCATTTGATTTCAAAAAAAATCGGGTGCATCACAGTGGCGACTCCGCTGGGGATTAAATAAGCTTTATCTTAAAAAAAAAAAGAAAAAAAATGATATTTGGTATATTGGTGGAAACCATTAAACTTCCCGTTATCGCCTCCTAACACGAGTCGGGGATAAATTGTGGTTTAACAATCCCACGTACCGGTGTCATTGTTTTCAAAAAAAAAGAAAAGCTTTTGAGGGTCAAGCTTCCGTCCCGGCATTTGAAATCATTTGTGGTGTGTGTTGATTTTTCACATTTTCGTGTTGTTTTGGCCGCCTCGGAAAAAGTCAAAATTTTGACCGTCGGACCCGTTGCCTTGAATTTTGAATTATGTGCTTATGTGTTATTTGCTTTCAAAAAAAAAAATTCAAAAAAAAAATCCAAAATCCAAAAAAAAAGACTTTCAAAAAAAAAAAATTCAAGAAAAAAAAGAAAAAAAAGGGTTTTCAAAAAAAAAAAACTATTTTGTGCATGCATCATACTTTTTAAGACACATGAAAAATTTCTATTTTACTCAGAAAAATAAGATAGACTGCTTGCACACTACGCGCACGTGACCTTACACTGCACACTACGTTCCTAACCCGGGGAAATCCCTGTCGCGGCCCGTTTGGTCTTATTACGCCTCTCGGTGCAAGCACGGGACTACCCAAACATCCCATGGAGCCTCGTGTCGACCATGCACTTGTCCGTGACACACTTTGTCCGAGACCCGGTTGGTTTTTAGTTTGGTCTGTGTCATGCCCTGTCTGTGTATAGACCTTTCCTTTCAAGCCTTAGTCGGCATACCAAGTCAATATCTTTCGGGACCCTAATCAGTCGAAGTCCTGCCGGTTTTCCGTCACGGGCTTTGACCAGATATTGGCCCAGCGCCTTGACTTTGACTCGGCGCACAAATTATACACTGACTCCCAACATGACACTGAGTCATCAAGGATTAACGATTATTCCATGCCTAATTACGGCCTAATTGACGACAAGTCAAGATCAATCGTGGACATTTATCAGTCCGAATCATGCCGACTTTTTTGTCGAGCCCTCGAACATGATCTTGACTTTGACGTCAGCTTTGTCCGTAATTTACATCGAATGCTCGTTAAAACTCGATTACCCGCCAGACTTTTAGGATCGTTTTCATTTTCGGTCGGTGGGACCCGCTTGCCACTATAGGACCCTCGCTCGGCCGTCCACCCTGGGAAGTCGAAATACAGGTGGAATACGAGGGGCATATAGACGTAGTGATGGGGCCCACTGATCCAGGATCCAGAGTAGTTTGCGAAAAAGAAGAGCAATCTTTTCCAACCGATTAGGTTTAATAAAACATGTTTTAAGTAAATTTAAACGAATAATCGCATGTTGCATGAGCCCTAAGCCTAAACACCAACCTGTTCCGCTTTCCCGAGTCTGAACCACACCCTTTTGTGCCTTCCACGTAAGCAAAGTTTGGATCAAGACCCGGGTCATCATTTGCTCGGCTCGGTCATTCCGGAGTCGATACTTCATCGGTTTCTTCCTTCGCTTCGGCTCAAAGTTTGAGAATGGCCAACTCATAGGAGAAGCTGTGGGGACGTACAACTCCGCACCCCGAAAATCCGCAAAGTGCCGAGCGGTGGAATCGGATGTTGGAACAGATAAGACAACATCAAGAGGCTCGGATCGGTCGGTTATTGGAAGGTATCGAACCCGGGGGCTAACAATTGTTCGCAACCCTAATGGAACCTTTACGGTTGATGCGAAGATTGGAACTAATTACCTTCCCGGGCATGTCAACTACCATCAAATTCCTGTTCCCTTTCGTGTGGAACTACTAATGGGCCAAGCATCCCCCGACCTATCACTCACTTTGCCTCTTGGCCTCATTGTATCAATACTCCTCAACAGTCCGATCTTGGTCAACTTCCCCTGGCGCCTCTCGGTTTTCACCTTTGGGTTTCAATCGATGCATTTCGCCCGCGGCTTGGAATGGGTCGGTTCGCTACTCCAAAACCTCGGTCGGCCCGAGCCATCGATCTCGAATTGGTCGATTCGGTACATCTCGGCCCCTACAGCTCGATACTCATCAACAGTCCGATCTAGGTCAACCCGCCCCGATGTCTCTCGAGGTCTCAACACCGGGATTGAATCGGTTGGCTTTTGCCCCACGGCTTGGAAGGGGTCGGTTTACTACTTCACAACATCGATGCAGTTTGGGTCATCATCTCGGAATGGGTCGATTCACGACTTCTCAAGCCCAGCGGTTTGACATGGCTCCGCAAGCCATTTTGGGACAGTTCGCTTCTCGGGCTCCATGGTTCGAGAGGGCCGGCTTGCTTCCTCCAATCCTCGAAGCACACTTGCCCCTATGATCTTGCAAGATAACATGGGCCACCGTGCTCTTATCACCACTTCATCGGGTTTACCGTATTCACAACATCCTCCAAGCTCTACCTCGCCCTCCGGTTGGGAAGTTCGACAAGGTCAAATGCTCCTCATCAAATTCTCCACCCTACATTACGCAAGCCGCTCCGCTCATCAAGTACGGTATGCACATTACCCTTGTAGTCACGTTCCTCGGTGTGGTCAAGACACGTTCGGTCCCTCTTTGTTACGATGCCTCAAATCTCATATCTTCAGCAGCCTTTTGGATCCGCACTCACTGTTCCCTGGTATCCAACCATTACGAGCCATATATCCTCATCTTCGGCAACTGCCAGGCCTTATGAGGAGGGTTATAGTCACGCTTTTAATGCTCAGACTGTCATTCCTCTCACTAGAGTACTTCCTACGGTGGTTTCGTTTGCTAATGCCAATCTTGTGGCGGGGTCATGCAATCCTAGTGTTCCTATTGACTCGTCCAATGGATTATTGGTAGAACCAATTAAGAGGGTACAAGAAAAGCCTAGCAATGAGAGTATCGACAATCGCTCGACTCGGGCCATCTCACCATATCAATCTTGTGTATCTGACACGAATGAGTTTTACAAAAGGTCGAATCTCGACGATTACATCGATGATTACATCAAAAGGGTTTGTGCACGGGGAAAAACTACGGGTCGGAACATGTCTCATCGCTATAAACCTTACCCTTCCAACACGGCTGCAACATCCATCAAAGGAAAGAAGGCATTATGTACAAATGACGGCATCCAAAAGCAACCAAGAAATGGTGGTCCTCTAAGGCAACGAGAACATTTTGATTATTTTGGGATGCCCATGGGCTTAATTTTCAAGGGTTTAGTAAAGGAAGGCCTTTTGGAGCCTCTCATGGACTACCATCCAAGGAGCTCAAATGCACCCCTCGACATGAGTAAGCACTGCGCCTTCCATAATCATTATGGCCACACGGCCAAACGGCGCACGGTCTTGAAGAGAGCGGTTCAAGGGTTAATCGAAGCGGGCAAGCTTGAGCGCCCCAATGGACCAAAACCGGCAAACCCTGTTCAGAATGGTGACCAAGTCAATGACCAAATCTCGAATCAAAGAGCACTAAGAGTTCATTCTCCCCCAAAGGAGAAACCACATCCCGAGGGTTTGGGTGTTCCCTTAAGCAAAGTTTTAAATAGCTTGCTAAAGCAGGGTCTCCTCGAACCCATGAAAAACTATCAGCCCAAGGATCCCAAAATCCCTTTGGACACCACTAAGCATTATGCTTTCCACCAGTATCACGGTCATATAACCGATAACTGCACAACTTTGAGAAAGGCAATTCGGGGGTTAATTAAGAAGGGCAAACTCGAGCGCCTCGGTGATCTCAACCCTGCCAATAATCATTTCTCAAACAACACGAGTGTAAACATGATTGAGTTTCATGATTCAAGCTCTGTGAATTCAATAGACTTTGGCAAGCCAGAGGATTTAGTCGCAACAAATGTTGAGAATGGCTGGTTCAACTGCAACAAGCATGTGACCATGGCAAAACCGGATCTGGTGAAATGCTTTGAACTCTCGCCCTCCGATAAGTTCACAACTGAAGCCAAGGGTAAATGGGAGGATAATAATCTGATGGCAGATAAGGCAACCGTCAGGGCCGGTGAGCGAGGAATTCCTGAAGTTACCAAAGGCGAGCATAGTCCGTCATAGTCTCATGAGGAATTCGCTGAAAGGTAGAGACGCGGTCCAACAACAAAGAGTAGCTAGACTAGGGGCTACCCATCCTTTAATATTAAAACAGTCTTTTAGTCAACCTTCGTAGGATCTAGTACTTTCTTCGTTCAATCAAGTCCTCCTTGGCATTGTAGTTAATCTTAAATTTTCTATAAAAAAAAGTCTTCTTCTTTTCTTGCTAGACTTGAGACATTATTTGCACACCTATATTACATTTAATGAAATGGTTTTATTTTAAATGATCACTCGCATTGCTCAACAAATAATCTCTGGAAATGATTAAGATTTTAATTAATTGGTGCGAGAAAGTCAACCAATGCCCTCCCTATACACTTTCCTTACCTCACAAAGGCCTCCATCAAGCCATACACTTTCCAAAACATGTCCCCATCATCACCTTGACCAAGTCAAAGACGGCGGCAGCATCGAAGAACAACAAAAGGTCACTCAGCATCGGAAGATTGACCCCATGTCGACAAAAAAAAACAGGGGCTTGCCTTCGCCTCACGTGCATCAAGAAAGTTCGAGCAGAGGCTAGCCTTCAAAAAAAAAAAAAAAAAAAAAAGAGCAAAAGCAAAAGCTTCAAAAAAAAAATGAGGCCAAGGACCTAGCACCTCCGATCAAAGGCTTGACATATGGGCAAAATTAAAGCCCGAAGAACGAAAGTTGTCGACAACAAGGGAGCAGTTAAAGCAACGGCAAAAACATATCATAAGCCCTTAAGCTGCATCCAAAATCTTTCTCCCCCGATGAAGGAAGAAACAACGGGATCGCCGAAATATCTGTCAAAATGACTTGTCAAGGAATCACCTCAAGGCCCGTACCTTATCATCCAAACATCCTATCCGAGCCTTTTCACTAAAAGTACCACAAATGTTCATACCCCTTTTCCAAAGCCAAACACATTTCAAGCCCGAACTACGGCGACCTGAGCTCCTTATATTAAGGGGAACGTAGGCAACCAGAAATGGTCCGGTCATAAACACATCCAAATCCCAAGAAAATTCGGTCTCATCAATGGCCTCTCCTATACACAATCTTTCTTCACAATTCGCCAACTTTACCCCTGGTATTGGTCGACTTTCTCCTCATGATTAATCAAAATGTTTGTTCATATCGAGATTAGGGGTGTGAGTAACCCGAACATTAATAAAGGATTTTAAGCAATCTTGTGATCATTTTGAATAAAACATGTTTTCAGATGTTTCGACAAGTCTTCTTTTTCTACATTATAGGAAAAATAGAGCTAAAATTTTCTGTCAGCAGGGGCTTCCATACACTTTTACAAACCTTTCTACACGTATGCTCTCTCAAAAGAGTCAAACCCAAAGCGAGTTCTTTTGTGCCTTCATCAAATGAGGCCATCAAATAATACAAATCGGGGATTCATCCCCACTTTTCAAAAATATGCCCCTGCAGGTATACATTTCCAAATCGTCTTTCTTTTACATTTTCTTCCGGTTGACTAATTGACTAAAGAAAATAATAAAGTAAATATAGAAGGATGGGTTGCCTCTTTTACTACATGACTATTCAATTTGCATTAGAGCCGCACTGTACTCTTTAAGGGAGAGCTTTCGTCAAGTCATTCCTTAAGAGTGGGGCTTCTCTGGTTATGCCGGGTCCATGTTGGTTCCTCACTTCACTACAAGATTCACAATCATGAAGATGAGGCTTTACCAAGTCGCTTCTTCAAAATCGAGACTTCGCCAACATATCTCTTCGGACCAAGACTCCACCAAGCAAAGCGAGATTTGATCGCCATGTTGGTCATGGGCTTGTCAAGTGCAGTTCTTCGATGTCCAAGGATGAGGACGGAATTTTAACCAGGACCAGAAATTCATCATATTTCTATGGCTAATATTGGAATCCGAGTCCATAAAACTTCTTGTGCCAATCAGAAGGAGGTTTCGATGTTCATCCTTGGAAGGTGTCAGGAATTTTGGTTTGACGATTGCCCTCAACCCCGATGGGACTTTCACGGTAGAAGAAGAAGAGGATCCCCATCCCTATCTTGGCCAGACATACTACCGCCGAATGCCACCACCTTCCTCACACTCTTCTCAACCTGCGAATCAGCCATCCTTTTAGCCTCGGTCTGGTATACATTCACAGTTCAGTCTGGGACAGTCGTTTGGGGAAACAAATTGACTTCAGTCCGATTTGGGCCAGTATGGTGTGCCTTAAAGCAATCGGGGTCAGCTCGGTATGTCACAACAGTTTGGTATGCCTCAGCCTTCGGATGAATCGATCGAGCTTCTCGGTTACATCGATTTTAAATGCCTTGACAAAGAACCAGTTCAAGATATCCAATCCCCGGCACCGCACAAGCCTCATAAGATCCTTTCATGACCGTCTCAACGGGACAGCAAACCCCAAATACAGACTACTGGACCCATGCAGTCTGACGGGACCGATCAGTTCGCAGTTCCTCAGTGGAGGCAAAATCAGCACGGAATGTCTTCTCATGGTTGGGGATACCTCGGAATCCCACAACAAATTGGGATCCCGCCTCAGTTTGGAATCGATCAATCCGGACCTTCGTAGCAACAGTCCAAAGTGCCACAGCAACAGTTTGGAACGCCACCACAGTTTGGTTCGGGGCAACAGTCGGGAGCCCCTCCTCAGAATGATGCTAGTTCAGCTGCTCCTAACACGGCTTCCACAAACCCATTTCTCACTCAGGGATCAATAGGTCACCAAGCCCCTAATCCCCGTCTCATCAGAATCACTGGGACCACAGTATCCTCCCGATTATACACCATCACCTCACCAGCCATGCAACTCAACAACCAGGGATAGCAGCCGCCATTTAAGCCTACTCATGGGTCTCACTCCGGAAACCCGAGCTACCCGGCTACATCAGGCTTGCCTCCACCCTCCTTGCCAATTGAAAATCAACAGCAAGCCGCAAGGTTCTATCCCTTCGCCCAGGCTCCTACTCACACTCCCCCGGGTAATTTGGGCCAAGGACAGGTTTTCACCTACGCCCCCGGACCGGCCGTTCCCTCCACCAATTTGCCGCCAGTGGTAGCCCCTCTCTCTAGCTCAGTCGCTGGTTTGAATGCCATGGTTCCACCACAAGACCCTCATATGGCTTGGTTCATGGAACAACACAAGGAAATGAAAGCGCAGATTGCCGAATTGACCGCTAAGAAATCCGCCTTCCGGCTTACGGACCCGGACTCCATTGTTCCCCTGCCCCACAAATTTGTGATCTGGACCTCTTTGACGGGACTGCATGCCCGAAGACTCATCTGGACACATATACCTTGGCAATGAAGGCTAAAGGGTGCACCAATCAGTAGTTGGCTGACTATTTCAGTCTCTCTTTGAAATCCAGTGCTTTAAAGTGGTTCTTCCGCTTAAAACCCGAGGCCATGGCTACATGGGACCAGATCACCAGTGCCTCTACAGAGAAGCATAAAGCAAATTTGGAGTGGGAAACAAATAGAGTTGACCTGCAGACAACAGTGCAGCGTTCCAAGGAGAATATCGGTGACTTTAACAAGCATTGAAACCTCAAGTTGAGTAAAATGACCAACCCTCCTTCTAATGAGGAACAATTGGACATCTTTCAATCATGCCTGGAAGCCTCATTTGAGAAAGTCCCTCAGTAACTTCCCCTATCCAGATCGGCATGCGACGGTCAGTTCTGGGGGTAAAGTTTCCGCCCCTAACTCAGCCCCTGTCCTACCCAAAAGGCAAGGAAGCAATTAACTATGCGGGCCAGGATTGCAACAATGCCACTCCTCTCGTGCCAAGGAAAGGTGATGTGCCCAAGCCGCAGAGCCTCAAGCTCGAAGATTTCAGAATGCCTCTGAGCAAAGTCTTTCAAGGACTTGTGAAGGGAGGTCTGACCAGACCTTTGGACAACCATCAGCCCATGGATCCCGATAGACACAACTAAACTCTAGTATGCTCCTGAAAAAGGGCGATGTGAGAACTGATCGAAAAGGGTACTCCAAGGACCCAATACAGTCAACAATCCATTCCCTAAAACAAAAAATGTAAGGTGAATATGATTGAAGCCATGAACAAGCCAAGTGCCACTATGGCTAACAGTTCCCATATGGAAGACACCCTTCGAAGGGAGGATTCTAGTTGCATAGTTGTTATCAAAGATGGGTTTCTCACTCCATGATGTAATCTTTACTTGATAGTCCTGGGGCCACATCAACTTCACCTAGAGGTCTCTCACGTTGATTGATCGGCTTGATACTTCATCAGTATGTCAGTTTTACAGTCAAACCTTTGACTGGACCCCTGTAGTGACGTTTTGCCGAACCTGGGGCTTCATCAAATCATTCACAGAAAGCTTCTGTGGCTTTCGCCATGTCTCTTCCACGGAATGGGGCTTTATCAAGTCATACCTATCTTCAGAAGAAAGGCCTAGTCACCTCAACAACTATCTTGGAGTTTCAGCTTTAGAACTTGGTATATGGCAACTCCCTGCATCATCAAAGGTTGAGAACTGGGAATCTCCTCGTATCAGCATTTCGCCAAGTCATATCAAGTCACAACTAACCCAAGCGAAAGAGGGTTCATTCATATCAACATACTTTGATGCTAGAGCACGTCGCACGCCTTCAAATGTCCGAGACTGAAAAGAAATTTCAATCGAGACCCGGGGTTCAAATCCAACTTCATCCCAAGATCAAAATTGACCTCATCAATGACATGCAATTCAGTCTGCGGCCAAAGGATATCACCCCACCAGCTCAAAGCTTGTCCCAAACAGTCCACAACACATATAAACCCTCTCACCACATGCATCCCCACAAAAATCTCCCCAGGGCTCATGTAGCATGCAAAACACTAATCAATAAAAAAAACAAAAAAAAACCCTAAGCGATTGCGAATCATTTTAGTTCTATGCATGCATCCATCATCATAAATGTCATATGTATATTTGTCCCTCTGCTAACAAATGTAGCAATTCAAGCACGAAAGACCAGTCTTCCGTCACTACCCGAAGCCTCCTCACAGCAAGGATGGTCTCCACCGAAGCGTAATTCCAGCGACTTCAACGGAACTACCCAAATGACTGATACCTCACGTCAACACCCTCTTGGTTCAAACCCCTCAAGCCCACGTCAGCTTGTGCTCGGACACCTAAAGTCGACATCAGCCTGATTCAGACACCTCAATCCTGCACCATTTTGGCCTCAGACACATTAGGACAACACCATCTTGGCTCCAGGTCTACAGTGCATCAAGTCCGTGAAGACATCTTTCGATATCTCCAGTTCGGCAAAGGCGACCTCCAATTTCCACAAATGGATAAAGACAACCCCCAACATCCACAAACATATGAAGACCGCCTCCAGTGTCTACAACTCGGTCAGGGACGCCATGTTCTCAAAATGCAAATCGGTTAGGGACGCCAAGTTCTCGAATACAATTCGGTCAGGGACGCCAAGTTCTCAAAATGCAAATCGGTCAGGGACGCCAAGTTCTCAAAATGCAAATTGGTCAGGGACGCCAAGTTCTCAAATATAATTCGGTCAGAGACGCCAAGTTCTCAAAATACAAATCGGTCAGGGACGCCAAGTTCTCAAAATGCAAGTCGGTCAGGGACGCCAAGTTCTCAAATGCAAATCGGTCAGGGACACCAAGTTCTCAAAATGCAAGTCGGTCAGGGACGCCAAGTTCTCAAAATGCAAGTCGGTCAGGGATGCCAAGTTCTCAAATGCAAATCGGTCAGAGACGCCAAGTTCTTAAATGCAAATCGGTCAGGGACGCCAAGTTCTCAAGAATGCAAATCGGTCAGGGACGCCAGGTTCTCAAAATACAATTCGGTCAGGGACGCCAAGTTCTCAAAATGCAAATTGGGTCAGGGACGCCAAGTTCTCAAAATGCAATTCGGTCAGGGACGCCAAGTCCTCAAAATGCAAATCGGTCAGGGATGCCAAGTTCTCAAATGCAAATGGGTCAGGGACACCAAGTTCTCAAATGCAATTCAATCATAGACACCAAGTTCTCAAAGGCAAGTCGATCAGGGAGGCCAAGTTTTCAAATGCCAATTGGTCAGAGGTACCTCACGCCCCTAAATGTTTCAACATCTCGATCAGATACATCAAGACTCTCAACACTATCAACTACCACACAGCCCCCGCGACTTGCTCTCCTGCAGGTAAGCACAGCAAAGGTATGTTAGTCCCTCAACATATCTCAAAAATATGCGTACAAATGTTGCATGATTATCCATAGCTTCAGCTATCTCTATCTCCGCAAATAGCGACGGAAGCTTTAGCTCCTTAAGGTGACAGCCTCCGAATTATCAAAAGACCCAGGATCTTAGACCTGTTCCTAACTATCCAGTCGATTTCGAACTACGATTGACTTGATTCCTCCTAAGGATACGTAGGTAGCCTACCATAGGTCCAGCCACTCGACCAAAACGGTCATCCCCTTTCCCCGGCAGCAAACGTAAAGACCAGCCCCTTCAAATGAAGTCCACCAAAGGACCATCAATCCCAAATCTTTAAGGTCCGAGGCACCTACGATGCCATCATCAAGGTTTGGGGCACCTAAAACGCCATCATCAAGGTTTGAGGCACCTAAGAGGCCATCACAAAGGTTCGAGGCACCTAAGACGCCATCATCAAGGTTTGAGGCACTTAAGACGCCATCACCAAGGTTCGAGGCACCTACGACGCCATCATCAAGGTTTGAGGCACCTAAGACGCCATCATCAAGGTTCGAGGCACCTAAGACGCCATCATCAAGGTTCAAGGCACCTAAGACATCATCATTAAGGTTTGAAGCACCTAAAACGCTATCACACACAACACTAGGAAAGCGATAAATCGCAATCATTCCCTAATTCGACAAACCGAAATCATTACCAGGGCGACTTTCCAAAAATAGTCAAATCATAGGGTGACTTCCCAAAAATAGTCAGATCATAGGGTGACTTCCCAAAAACTAGTCAGATCTTAGGGCGACTCCCAAAAAATAGTCAGATCATAGGGTGACTTCCCAAAAATAGTCAGATCTTAGGGTGACTTCCCAAAAATAGTCAAATCATTGGGTGACTTCCCAAAAATAGTCAGATCATAGGGCGACTTCCCAAAGATAGTTAGATCTTAGGGTGACTTCCCAAAAATAGTCAGATCATAGGGTGACTTCCCAAAAATAGTCAGATCATAGGGCGACTTCCCAAAGATAGTCAGATCTTAGGGTGACTTCCCAAAAATAGTCAGATCATAGGGCGACTTCCCAAAAATAGTCAAATCATAGGGCGACTTCCCAAAAATAGTCAGAATCTTAGGGCGACTTCCCAAAAATAGTCAAATCATAGGGCGACTTCCCAAAAATAGTCAAATCATAGGGCGACTTCCCAAAAATAGTCAAATCATAGGGTGACTTCCCAAAAATAGTCAAATCTTAGGGCGACTTCCCAAAAATAGTCAAATCTTAGGGCGACTTTGTGGCGCCCCCAAAAATGTGTGTGCCTGATATGTTTGATATGATTTGATTAGTGCTACTCATATCACCAAGATGCATCTTCTTTTCGGAAGCTCATCCTATAAGAACTCCAAGGTTAAGCGTGCTTGACCTGGGGAAATTCTGGGATGGGTGACCCACTGGGAAGTTTCTCAGTGAGCATGTAAGTGAGGACAACACGTGCTGAAAAGACTTGTGGTGGTTTGTGGGGCTAGTACGTCAAATCTGATAGCGTTCCGACCCGGTCTTCGGGCTCGGGGCGTTACAAATGGTATCAGAGCGGGACCCGGCCGGAAGTGTGGAGCAAAGTGCTGTGCGGAACAAAGTGCACACCGCGGAGTCGGTGGGAGTCACCTCTTGGATCCGTATGAGCCCCTCTTGGATCCACACTGCCCGGGTTTCCAGTAGGCCTTGGGGGGCAAGGATCCTAAGCTGGGAGATTGTGGCGCCCCCAAAATGTGTGTGCCTGATATGTGTGATATGATTTGATTAGTACTACTCATATCACCAAGATGCATCTTCTTTTCTAAGCTCATCCTATAAGAACTCCAAGGTTAAGCGTGCTTGACTCAGGGAAATTCTGGGATGGGTGACCCACTGGGAAGTTTCTCAGTGAGCATGTAAGTGAGGACAACACGTGCTGGAAAGACTTGTGGTGGTTTGTGGGGCTAGTACGTCAAATCTGATAGCGTTCCGACCCGGTCTTCGGGCTCGGGGCGTTATAGACTTCCCAAAAATAGTCAAATCATAGGGCGACTTCCCAAAAATAGTCAAATCATAGGGCAACTTCCCAAAAATAGTCAAATCTTAGGTTGACACCCTAAAACAGTCACTCCAGGGTCAAAGACCCGAACTACGACTGGCTTGATTCCTCTTAAGGATACGTAGGTAGCCTATCATTAGGTTCAGCCATCAGACCGAAAATGGTCATTCCTATTCCCAGCAGAGCGGATATACAACTCTAGCCATCAGACCAAAATGGTCATCCCTAGCAGAGTTTCTTTCAGCAATCGACTGCAGAACTCGCTCACCAGGATGACATCCTAAAACAGTCACTTCAGGGTCAAAGACCCGAACTACGGCCGGCTTGATTCCCATTCGGGATACGTAGGTAGCCTATCGCTAGGTCCAGCCACTCGATCACTTGATCATCCTGTCAAATATGGAGCCTTACTCTTATCGACGACCCCCCTTCCTTCGAAAACGCCGTCGCCGAGGGGCTACTGTAAGTGCTCCAATTTGAGTTGTTAGCATTTTCGTTAGAAAATTAACGAAAGTCTTAACATTCTTAACATTTCTAACAATTCCTAACCTTTTTAACAAAGTAAGGGTAGATTAGGGATTGCCATTTAAGGTTAAACCCAGAAAAGAATCTTAAAAAAGAAAAGAAATTGGAAAAATCCGAATTAGGCAAGCTGAAAAACACAAACTGCTGGAATTTTTGAATAATATTCTTCCTGTCCAAAGCCTGGAGTTGCATTTAATGAACAGTGCACGCCTCCGATATGATCCGCACGAACATCTTTGGCATTTTCAGTGGCCTATAAATTGAACCCTCCTCTCTCAGTTTACACAACACAATTTACACACAGCAACAACACTCTGGCGAAAAATAGAGAGAAAACAGTGGGAATCCTTAGATTGCCACCATTTTCTCTTGAATCTTTCCCAAATCCCACTCACTCCAAATACTCTCAAATCACTCCCATTCATACACAAGCCCAAGCTTCAATCACCCCTTAAGAGGAGGATTAGAGAGAAAACATAGAGGACCTAATTGTTATCTACTTGTTTTCTCTTTGACCAACTCTAATCACAAACCCTAAGCACATTCAAACCCTAAACACATTCAAGCCTTGAATTCATTCAAACAAAAACACAAGGGAAGATAGGTATAACCTCCCTCTCCCTACCCTAAATCTCTCTCATCCATGCATGCACTTTCAAACTCCAAAATGTAGTTTGTTCATCTTCTTGCTCTAGATCCAAGAGGATCACCATGGAAGTTCATCTCCATGGATGATCCTCTACAAGGATCAACATTACTTTCAAAGTGTATTTACTTACTTGCAAACACATTTTCAAAACCCTAAAATCATTTTCATACACAAAATCTTTCTTTCAAAGGATAAAATTCTCCTTCCCAAGCAAATGAAATGCTTAAAGTCCTAATGTACCCCAAGGATGGCTTGATATAGTAGATCACCACTAAAATGTTTAGTGATCACTAATCAAAGCCTAGGGAAATGGGGACAAGCATGGATGCCAAACCCCCTTTAAAATCATGTTTTTCTTCAAGAGAAAGTTGCTGTCCAGTAGCCTTTCTCTAAGACCTCTGTCCATGGTCTAATTTTTTGGACATACATAAACTTGGAATTTGGTGTTTACTACAAAATACGTTTTGTATCCAACATCCAGAGATTTCCATAAATATTTTTACTTTATTTTTTGCATGAGTAAAACTCCCTTTTTCAAATTATCTTTTAAAGGTCAGTTCATCAGTCTCTGGAAATCCAGATTTCACATCTGATATTTCCAGAAGGTTTTGGTCCACCAAATCAACTCCAAATGGGAAAGTTATTTCACAGAAACCTTATCTAGTGTGTTTTTAACAACTTTCACTCTCTGAGTTTCCCCAGATTCTGGAGTTTTGAAGCCCTTAAGTCCATTTCAAAATAAAGTGTCCACTGCCTTTTTCATTCTGGCAGAAATTTTTTTCAACTTCAAAAAATCCTTTTAGTCCCAAAACTCAACCCAAAAATCATACCAAAAATCATGGGATTTGTTCAAAGTCTAATAAAGAATTCCCAATTTTTACTTTTCTCAGTTTCAACTTATTTTGACCAAAACACACACACACACACACACAAATGGTTTTTAAGCTTGGAAGACTCGTTTTACGAGGCATTCCGGGTGAACACTAACGTTCTTCCCGGCGTGTAACGTGACCTCCGAACCCAAATCTCTCATTCCGGGCATTTTTCAAAGTTTTGGCCCTTAAAATAAAAATGGCGTGGCGACTCCGTTTGATTTCAAAAAAAATCGGGTGCATCACAGAGCCGGCTCGAAAAAAATGACGAGCTTGAAAATCGGTTCGAGCTAAAGCTCGAGTTCACCTCGAGCCCACTCGAACTCGAGCTTTTTTCGAGCCGAGCTCGAGTCGGCTCGATTCGTGTAATAGCCCTAAATAGAATGTTATGTTTTTTCTTCTTGTTGATGAGAGCATTGTGTTTTCTCTTCTATTGTTGAGAGTTGTTGATGTAAATCTTGTTCTACACAATTTTTTTATTCTTGCTATGTTTGACAAATTTGGTTGACGTCTACTCGTCAATCCAAATTTCAAATGCTTTGATGCATATTGTTTTCAAAGTCAAATCTTATCAAACAAAGAATCCTATATACTTAACTTAAACAGCTGTGAACTTAACTAAAACAATTGTGAACTTGACAAATATGTCAAATAATCTCATAAAATAACAAAAATAGAGGACATAAAAAATTAAAAACAACTGTGAACTTAACTTAAACAAATGTGAACTTAACAAATATGTCAAAAATCTCATAAAAATGCAAAAATAAAGGTCATAAAAGACAAAAAAAAAAAAAAAGAACCGTAAACTTAACAAACATGTCAAAAAATCTAATAAAATTGCACAAATATAGGCCATATAAAAAACTAAAAACAACTGTAAGCATAACTAAAACACAATTGTAAATTAAGTAAATAATAGCCATTTTAATGAAAAGACTATGAAATTAGCTAAAACAATTGTGAACTTCTCTAACTTGTTTTTGAAAAAACTATGAAAAAGTAACTGTGAATTTCTAAAAAACAGCTTTGAACTTCTCAAATTTGCTTCTGATTATATGTTGATACTAGTAGTTTGATTCGTTTTGACAATATGAATACAACAGTGGTTTCAGATTTATTTTTTGATTTCTAAATTTTAAGATATTTTATTTTAAAGCTTTTGGAGGAAAAAAAGAAAGAGAAAGGGGAGAGAGAGAGAGAGAGAAAGGGCAAGGGGATAAAGGAAAGCGTGCCAACGTCAATAATTGAGTGACACGTGTATAGTTTCAGCTAAATTGTTAATGCCACCCACGTCCATCTAAGAATACAAGACCTGATGATAAATTTCCAAAATGCACATCCTTGATGGTTGTTTCCATTAGGATGAAGTACGATTTGAGAATTGCCCTAACATGAAATCAGTGGGAAAAAAACATCTATTAGCTCGATGCCAATATGGTAACTCAAATTTATTATTTTTTTCACTTTATAACAAAAACAAAATTATTTTGAGACAAAATGATTAACATACTGGTTATTAAATCCTATAACACTTGAATATATATTGGGTACGAGTTTTAAAGGCTCCCAACTGGTTATGTTATGGTATCCATATCAAAGAATTTTAATTTTGATTGTATTCGTTATTAGTTTTCATATCAAATATTTTTAGTTCCCATGGTATCTGATATAATTTTTATAGTGTAGGTAGTGAATTTGAACCCTGATAAGAAAATGTGCTATTCTGTTTATAGGTAATTTGATATAGTATAAGGACAATTTTTTTTTTCAAATAATTTCATTTTTAAATATAAATTTCAAAATAACTCACATTTGAAACTATTTTTCAAAATTATCAGATTTTTACAACTCACTACACGGTGTAGCGAGTTCAACATGTTACCGTTGAAACTCGATACACCATGTAGCGAGTTAAATTAAATTAGGGTTAATCTAATTGGCGTTTAATTGGTAAATAACCTAAATCGCTAAACCGTGTAGCGATTTCACGGTTATTCAACTATTACACTCGTTACATGGTTTAGCGAGTGAACTAAAAAGTTTGACAAAGTTGATTAAGCAAGAATTGAAAAGGAGTTGGCCAAGGAAGCCACATAATGAGAAAACTAATGTGAAGGACCGATGATAATGAAATAAATGAAATCGATGACATCATTACTAATGTAATATCGGTATATCCTAAGAAGAAGAAACCGATCATACACATACAGAAGGAGAAAAACCGATCCTACCTCACATAAAAAGATTGAGAAGGAGAACAAGTTTAAGAATCTTGGCATATGGAAGGCACTTTGATATTCATGACCAATTGCTTTTAAAGTTGGGTAAACTATTATGCCATAATTTTGTCATATTAATAATGTAGACAAGATTGGCAGGATTCAAAATGACTAATTAGCTACACCAAATCAACAAAAACAATCGGTCAATACACACCCACAAATTGGTTGACACTCAAATCAATCAACACTAATCAGTAGTAATATCCATTACCGATTAATGCACCTGGGCTTCATTGATTACCAATTAAACACCAATAAGATTAACCCTAATTAAATTAAACTCGCTACATGATGTAGCGATTTTCAATTGAACTCGCTACACCGTGTAGCGAGTTCTAAAAAGTTGACCATTTTGAAAAATAGTTTCAAATATGAGTTATTTTGGGATTTATATTTTTAAAATGAAATTATTTGAGAAAAAAATCGGGGCAATCAACCAACTAGGGCAACGTACTTTCGCTTTTTTTTCAAATAAGGTAACGTACTAACTAGTTATTAACTTAGGTATCGTACTTTCAAAATTAATTTCAAATAAGGTATCCCACCAAATTTTTAACTAACGTCGTTAAAAAATCTAACGGGCTTGTCAACCTCGTTTAGGGGTGGGAGTGGGGTGGGTGGGGGTGAGGGGGAGGTGGGTAGGGGGAGGGGTGGTGGTGGGGGATAGGGCGGGTGGGTGGGTAGGGGGTGGGTGGGGTGGGTAGGGCGAGGGGGGTGGGTGGGGGGGTGGGGGTGGGTAGGGCGGGGTAGGGGGTGGGTGGGTGGGTGGGTAGGGCGGGGGGTGGGAGGTATGGCGAGGGGGGGTGGGTAGGGCGAGGGGGGGGTGGGGGTTGGGGCAGGGGGTGGGTAGGGGGTAACGATGTTGACAAGCCCGTTAGATTTTTTAATGACGTTAGTTAAAAATTTACACAAAATCTAGGGAGAAACGCGTTTCTCCATAAGTTATGGAGAAACGGGTCCCGACATGTCGCGCGACAATGAGCTAGATAGCCAAAAACCTATGAAAGTGATATCCAGAAACCTTCAAATGAATATCCGTAAAACCTTCAAAATGTTTCGGATATACATTTGAAGGTTCTGGATATCCGTAAACCTTCAATAGCAATTTCTCGGATATGCCCTAACACATTTCTCGGATATGCACCTAACAGCTTTTCGGATATGCACCTAACAGCTTCGGATATACATTTCACATCCTTCCGACTATCAAATACAAAGCTTCTGGATATCAACCGCAAAGCTTCCTCATCAAATGCAAAGCTTCCTGATATCCGTAAGCTTTTGGTCTTGGCCTTGGATTTTTTTTTCCTGGATATACATTTCACATCCTTCTCCGCTATCAAATACAAAGCTTCGGATATCAACCGCAAAGCTTCCGCTATCAAATGCAAAGCTTCTGGATATCCAGAAGCTTTTGGTCTTGGCCTTGGGTTTTTTTTTTCTGGTTATCAAATGTAAAGCTTCTGGCTATGAAAAACACGTTTCTCCATAGTTATGGAGAAACGCGTTTCTCAGCAGACGCACTCAAAAATTTAATGGGATACCTTATTTGAAATTATTTTTGAAAGTACGATACCTAAGTTAGTAACTAGTTAATACGTTACCTTATTTTGAAACTTACTTAATTAAGTACATTATCCTCCTCGTAATTATTCCGAAAAGGATCGGATAAGGACAATACTCCATTTATTTTACATAGTGTTTGTACTAATGCTGATTGGCTTGTCCTGCCTAGATCAAATTATTGAATGTCACGTTATTATTAATTAAAGAACTACTCCCTCCGTCCCAATCTAAATGTCTCAAAATAGGTTCGACATGAAAATTAAGGAAAGTGAGGTAGGAAAGAGAAAAAATTTAAATGTTGTTAGTATGAAAAATTAAATAAGAGAGAGAATGAGTGAGAGAAATAGTTAGGAGAGAGAATGTTGTGAATGTAAAAGTAAAGTAGGAGAAATGAGTGGGTGGAATAGTAATAAAAACTTTCTTTTTTTGGGTTGAGATATTTTAAATGAGACGCCCAAAAAGAAAAGTTGAGACATTTAGATGAAACGGAGGGAGTATATATAGGCCAGGGGTGTCTTAATCCCTTCTTTTTTTTTTTCCTCTCCTTTTTAGCCACAAAATAATAGCAGAGCATTTATTCCAACTAAAAATCTCTGTTTTTATTTTAATTTGTATTAAAATAATTGTCGTCCTTCAAAAGGAATTGTGTCCAATCTACATATTTAGCAGGTTTAAATCTATTTATCGTGAAGATATTGTGTTCAATACTCACTACTTGCTATACGTCATTAGGATAATTAAATCAATCTGACATTATTACTCAAAATATATTCGTGTTAATGACCAAAAAAATTGAAAAATCATTTTGGGCCGAAAGGAGGACATGGTGCATGCTTGCTGTTTTGCATTACTTGAATGTCAGTATATATTCATGGTAATATTTGGGATTTTCTATTCGCACTACTTTTTTTTCCTTTTACACTAACACACTAACCAAAGTTATTGACACACAAAACTAATCTATCTATAACTATATAATGGCACAAGTGCAACACCATTTTCCCGCTCAAATTTCATTATTTTCTGATTCCCAAACTGCCCTTGCCTGTAGCGTACCTGATAAGCCAGAGGCCTTTTGTATTCAAACGCTCTTCTTCTCGAACTCCCCTGCCGATCATGAACACTGCAGATCCCATCCGGGTTAATCCTAATTGGCGCAGTCCCATCATCTCCAATCACCATCTTTATTGTCGCAGTCCCAAGTCACTGCGTTGTCCTTGTGCTCTGCATCTTCGAGAAGTACATCTGCTGTCATTCATACTTTCAGGCAGCAATATTCGATTCTTTGGAAAAACAAACATATATTGGGCAGTCCGAAATTGACTGTAAGTTTGCATTCTATCTGTGCAATTCAGGTAATATCTAACCCCTCTAGAATTTAATTTTGAATTTATAATAATCTGATCATATGCCATGTTTTTTCATGCTTATGTTTAGGATATTGATTGAATAACAAGTTGGTGGTGGTGTTATGCATTAATATTAATATTAGGAGCTTTTGGTTTATGCACTCTAGGTGTTTGTGTTATTGTCTAAACCAAATTAATTTTTTGTTTGTTTTTGTGTTTAAAACTCAAGAAAACCATAATGTGTTGTTAGCAAACCAAGTCATTTTTTATGCCCAGAAAATGCAAGTATTAAAATCATGTGTATCATTAATAAAGACCTCTAATTATTTTGTTGCTTTTGTTGATATCGATAAACAAATTGAACCTCCTTCTAATGCATGTCCTCTGAGTTCAAGCCGTTTGTTTAGGCTCATTCAACCGTTCCATTGGAGAATATTCTTCCCCGTGCATGCCACATATTTGAGTGGTCTATGCCTCCAGAGTTACGCTTATTAGCTAATAACTTCAGACTTCCTACACGTGCTAATGTAATGTATATACTTATAGTATCTATAAGAATTCTTTATGATCTAAATGGTTTGGGAAATGGGAAAATAGTTTGTCTGGCTTATTGGCTGATCAGAGGGTGAAGAGGGGAAAATTAATGAGCAATACTGATATGAATGATGATACTGACGAAAAAGGAGAGATGTGGTCCACATGCAAATCTGATGGAAAACAGAGGTTTATGCGGCAGAGCTTCTACCGATTCTTGAAGCAAAATATGATGAGCTTTCCATTACCAATATAATTATCGAAATTACAGTAAAACTTGCTATATAATTTCTATGTTTCTTGGTTTTGTGCAAAACAATCTCTCTTAGTTCATGCTAACTTTTTTTTCTGATCGATAGAGTATGCTAAGGAATTGACAACACATCTTCAATACTGAAAGGATGTGTTTTTTTCTGGACCAGAGCCATCATTTGAGGACCATGATATGAGTGCATTACCCCAACTGCAATTATTTGAAGAAGGTGAGTCTTTAGCTCTCATATATTGCATGTTTTGGATCTCTTTTGCTTTTCAGTCGTAGATTTTTTATGTAAGCATCTCTGTTTTTGCTTTTTGTTTTTATTTTGGTTTCAATGTTGCGGTCCTGTTATTGTGTATAGTTGGTACCTATGATTTAAGGGCTTGAACACAATAGTCAAACATTGACATATATAAACATCTGCATAGAGTTTGGAGAAAACATATTGTCTGGTTACATTGGGTTACGGGGAATTGAAACCTTTTTAGTCTCTTTGCACCAGGGGATTCAGTTATGGTGTCTGCTTGCTTGTTTTTTATTGTATGACTTGAATGGTTCTGCTAACTGTAAATTAAAATCCATGTAAAGATCAATACTTCATGCTGGTAAAATCTAGGTTTCCCTAACAATGAAATACACACTTCAAAACACCCTTACCTTCCCAGACAGGTCTGTTTCAGATTCTCTTTTGTTTGGTGTTTGGAGAAATGGTGAACTTTCTCATGACATATATGGTCTCTCCCTCTAGAAGGGTAATCTTTTGTTTCAGTGAAGCAAAAGGACTCTGAAGATGTTCCTCCAGATTCCCAACTGTTGTGGCTTTCACTGGTATTCTCATAGGGCAAGAAGATAGTAGAGAGCCATATGAGTCTTATAGCCACTTAAGTCTGAAGAGACATGACAACTATTACATCATTGATTTCTAGGACTGTTGATCAGCCTAAGAGCTTCCCTTTAGGAGCATCCATATTATAACAATGCACTGTCATATATATTGAGCTTGAAGGAAGTACGGGTTTTAGTTTTTAGAGTTGCAAAGAGCTTCATCTGATTGTTTATAAGATTATAAGATCATGCTCATGTATACGGTACTCCCTCTGCCCCAATGGAAGAGTAGCGATTGACTAAACACACAAATTAAGCATATGACTATCTACTAATTCTCTAAATAGCCCTAAAAATTTGGATTCAAACTAGGTGGTCATTTTTGAATTTAAAACAGGTGGGGAAATGAAGGTTGATTAGTCAATTTATTGTAAAATTGGTTGCCTAAATGAGAATGGTACTGTTTAATTGGACCTGCCGAAATGGAATAAAACCATCCTCTTTTGAGACAGGGGGAATATATAGTACCTATGATCAAAATTAACAAATTTTATGCTTGTCTATTTTGTGGGCAATCTTTTATGCATACTGGTTTCAAGAACTCAACGGTGTCGTTTCTGTCAATTACTCAGCCAGTTGATGTTTAAGTTTATTTTTATATGTTGCGTGCAGGTTCGGATTTGGAACATGAAATATGTAGCAAGAGACTTGGATGCTGACAAATCAAAAGCGGAACTTCTTGCAACTCTCCGTGATCATTTTGGTTCAGTCAATTGTGGTTAGGTGGGCTAAGCATGGTCGGTATTTGGCATCGGGGTCAGATGACCAAGTGATTCTAATTCACGAGAGAAAGCCGGGTTCAGGAACGACTGAATTTGGTAGTGGAGAACCACCAGATGTTGAGAATTGGAAAGTTGCCATGACTTTGAGAGGCCATACAGCAGATGTGGTAATAAGTGTCTTTCAAGCTCCTCTTTTCAAGAAATGACATACTACTTCCATCTTAAAAGATAGTCTCATTTGACAAGTCAAACATATTATGGATGATGCATTCCTACACGTGCTTATGTAATGGCTATACTTATAGTATCTATAAGAATTCTTTATGATCTAAATGGTTTGGGTGGGGTGTCGAGACTGCTGAATTTATTGACAAATGTGACTTCATTATTGAGTACATTGGGGAAGGTAAATGTTGTGCATAAAATCTTTGAAATGAAATTAAGCATCCTATATAAAGTATATTGTTCTTAATTTAATTTTAATCATTTGATTTCTATTCAGTTATCGGTGACGCTCAGTGTACAGAATGGCTATGGGATATGAAAACTCAATGCATCAAGAACTTTTACATGTGTGAAATTCGAAAAAACTTCACAATAGAAGCAACTTACTAGGGGAATTCCTCGCATTTTCTGAACCATAGCTTTGATCCTAACTGCATCTTAGAAAAATGGTACTCCCTCCAAATTTCTAACTAAATGTCTATTTTTCAAGATTTCTATATAGCATGTTTCATAATTAGTTTACTTTTTATGCCTAGCTTAAGAAATACTCTGTGTTTTTCTTATATAGAAAGTCATAGTTCTATTACCTCGTGTTGTTCTTCTTACCCCGAATCGGACCAAGTGAATGACAGTATATGTGCTTGGATGTAAAAGTTGTTACTATCAATGAACTCAGAGTGGTTTAGTATTTGAAGTTCAAATAACATATTGATGATGTTTGAAGTGTATGGACTATTTACTCTATTACTTTTGATCAACTGTTACAATTTTTGGCTTAGTTATATTATCTTAAAGTTCTCAAGTTTTTGTTCTAATCATAGCTACATTGGACAATAGTGTTTGCTGAAAAATTAGTGTTTGAGTTGGATTTTGAACTATTCAAGACGTTGGGCAAACATTGACACCTACATAGTCAAATGAGAACATGGTTTTGTTTCCTTAACCACCATCTCTTCAAAAATGTTCCATGATGATGTCACCAAGTGGAAGTTCATGGATTTGGATTTTTTTTCGTCTCTACAACTGTACTGGAAGGTTAAACTCGATTAGTACCTCTTCTTTTTCTCTTTAAGTCGGTTCATATTTATATTTTTTAAACATTTCCTATTTGTGTTAGTCTTCAAATTTGCACTTATGATATCTTGGTAATTTAGTGTCTCCTTTTCTTTCTAATGATTTTCTCCTTGAAAATGCATTCTAGAGATATATTTGTATTTTTTTTCATGTGCACATATATTGATTATGAATGGGAAAGTTAAAAGCCTAAGTGATCTTCAAAATGTCTGGGCATCAAGTCCATCCGCTTTGCTTATTTTTCTCTTATATCGTAAGTATTTCTTCCTTTTGTGCTTCAATTTCTGAAAATCTATTGTCATTATATTGCTATTATTGATGTTAATTATGATTTTTGTTTGTTAAGATGTGAATTATAAATTAGTGGCACTGATAGATCTAAAGTAAAAAATATTCAAGATCACTCATGATCTTCTCCCTATTAATGATCATCTCCCTATTATTATCTTTTCCATTATTTTTGTTTTATATTTGGGTAGGGATTGTAGTTATCATATTCCAATTATATCTATATAAATAGCATACAAATGATCCATACAAGTACATCTTTCATAATATTGTTTTTATTCTCATATGGTATCCTAATAAATGGATCATTTTTTACTGTTTTAATTATAATTGATATTTAAATGAATCCTAATAAAATGTCTCAAGTTCATGAAAAAAGATTCATGATATTTCCATTTGTTAGTATTACTGTTAGTCCCGTCTACAATATGCTTTGTGCTTACCCCCACACACACAACGAAAAACTGGTCATTATGCATTATGAGCTTCAATTTATCAATGGAAGCAGGAGATTATGTTCCTTCAACTACCTAATGTGAATTGTGAATGACAAAATCTATAGTCTATTACTCAAAATACCAGTATTTAGTATTTAGTATTTAGTATTTAGTATTTAGTTACATTCAACTCTATGTTGCGTTGTCAAGTCAAACTAATTGTACTGGTTTGAAGATTTTAACGTGTAATGAAGAAGTGAAGCTAACAAGACAAACAACTAATGTTGTGTACAAGAAAAAATTTCAAAATTTATAATATTACTTCATTAACATTATTGTCGATTTATGAAAATTATTTTCTTAATAATTATTATTTTTATCTTCATTTATAATTTTATGGATATGAAATTTCTTAAAATCACGACTTTCTTTAAAATAGTTTTTTGCTCGTGCGTTTAACGCACGGGTGTAGCACTAGTTTTCAGTAAACGAGAAAGAGGTGTTTTGATTCGGTGATTGACCATCAGTATTTATTACTCTTTCCTTATTAGGACACTCCTACCAAAAGTCAAATACAAACATAAAAATCTGCTCATTGATCTTTAAAGACCGTGTTGGCTTATTTTTCAAGTAAAAATTTGCTTCTTTTAAAAAAATACAGTTTGACTACAATTAAATTTAATCAATTTAATTTTTTTATAAATCTTCATTTCATTTCAAAAATCATGTTGGCCTACCTTTCTTTCAAGTTAAATTTTCATTTCAACTTCATGATAAATATTGTTAGAAATATAATATAATCTTTTTGAGAAAATGAAATATTGGAGAGAAGGTCAATGGTTAGATGAATCAAGTGATGAGGTAATTTTAACTTACATTTTTTACAATTTATTTTGAAATAGTGCAATATATTTTATTAATTATTAAGTTGATTCTTATATATTTTCACTTTTTTAGGAAGATGATAAACTAGCTCAAGATGATAATAATGAAGACGTGAATGAAATGGATGGCAATGACACATGCAAATTTTCTACAAATAAGGTAATATAGAGAGTTATTTTTTTATTTTCCTTTTTTGGCTTTTTTTTCATGTCATATTATATGCAGTTAAAGTGTTTTTTTTTTTAAAAATAATTAATATCAGTGTCTCAAAATAAATAATAAAAAAATAAATTTACTCTTGATTGATTATAAAGGATTTTACTGGAAAAAAAATGAAGATATTTTATGAGTAAAACATTTTTTAATGCCATAATATTAATATAAAACAATAAAAAATACATGATATAATTGTTTATTAATTCAAAATTTCAAAGAAAGTACAAAATTTGACATATGGAGTATATTTATTTTGAAACCTGTAAATAAATGTTAATAATGAAGTACTATAAAATAACATCGTTGATCATTTTTGACTTTTGAGGCGTGAATAATTCTACCTCTTTTCTAAAAATATTACTCTTTAAATTAATTTTGCTGAAACTACATACTGGTGATTTTTATTTGATACAAATGCTTTGAAATAAATTGTCTATTGCATAAATATTAATCTGTACACTTTCATTAAAAATAGTATTATCAGTTACTAATAAATTAGTATGAATTTAGGTGTTTCATTCTCGGAAATAATTGATTAATTGGGTGCAAATTGTGAGATTTTCTCTTGGGTATACTATTGTTATAAAAAGATCAGTGAAAAGTTCATCTGGAAAAATTCATAGAATTGTATTTCAATGTGATCGAGGTGGCATTTATAAAAGTAATAAAATCTCCACAAGACGTACCGACACAAAAAAAATTGATTGTCCATTCGAATTAAAAGGATTTTTTTTACGAATTGGTGATTGCTAGAGTTTGAATGTTATATGTAAATTACATAATCATGACGTTGTGTTACATATGGAAGGTCATCCATATTCAAGAAGGTTGTCCGGAGATGAATATAGATTAGTGGAAAATTTCAAGAAGGTTGTCCGGAGATGAATATAGATTAGTGGAAAATTTGTCAAGAAAGAAAGTGAAACCACGTGATATATTGCCAATAGTAAAGCAACAAAATTCGGATAATGTGTCTATTATCAAAAACATATACAATGCACGCCATAAGCTTTGAACTATGGAAAAAGCTGGTAAAACTCAAATGCAAGTTGTCATGGATTTTTTACAAAAAAAGGAATATGTTTTTGAGTTTCGTACAAATGATTCAACTAACGAATTAGAAGATTTATTTTTTGCTCATCCAAAATCTTTGGAGATATGGCGTGCATTTCCACATGTTTTGTTGATAGATGTAACATATAAAACCAACAGATACAAGATGCCTCTTCTTGAAATTGTTGGTGTAACTTCGACAAATATGACATTTTGCATTGCATTTGTATTTATGCTTAGTGAAACGGAGTCGAGCTATACTTGGGCATTACGTTGTCTTAGGACAACAATGTATGAATGCACTGCTCCCCGTGTTATTGTCACAGACAGGGCATTGGCTTTGATGAAAGCATGCATCAATGTGTTTCTGGAAGCTAAAGGACTATTTGGTAGATGTCACATCTACCAAAATATTTTGAAGAAGTGCAGGCCATCATTAAAATCAAAGGAATCTTGAAATTCATTTTATCAAGCATGGAATATGTTGGTTGAATCTGAAACTGAGGAAGCATACTTGTTCAATTTGGAGCAACTTGAAGCAATATTGTTTGATTTTTCAGGTATTCTTAAATTAAATATTCAATAAAATTATGTTTATAAATAAATATTCATAAAATTGATTTTTGTTTTTTGACTTTTCATGTGTTCTTAGTTATGTAAATGCAAATTGGTTGATACCTTATAAGGAAATGTTTGTAGCTGCTTGGACAGATAAATTTATGAACTTTGGAAATCACACAACTAATAGAGTGGAGAGTCAGCATGCCAAGTTAAAAAAAATACTTGGAATCCCCACGATCGGATTTAGAAAGGTCATTGTCGTATATTCACCAGGTCGTCCAGTCACAAGTCATATCAATCCAAGGAAGTCTTGATCACAGAACAAAATTATCATTCGACATCGATTCAACACACCACTGTTCCGAGAATTGCATGGTTTCATTTCAACTTATGCACTTGACATAATGTCCAAGGAATTTGAGTGGTCCAAAGTTAAAGGATTTTTTTTTCAAGAAATGTGGATGTCAATTACGCACGAGTCATGGGTTGCCGTGTGCGCATGAACAAGTAGTATACTTCAAAGGAGGTCGTTATATTCCACTTGACGCAATAGATATGTGTTTTGAGGAAGCTTGATTTATTACCGTGCACATCCTTAGAAGATGATGATTTTGGTTGCGAACCGGAGTTACAAATGTTTAAGGCACAATTCAAGAAAAAATTGAGATCTGGTAAGTTCAGTTTATTGAGAAAGTTAAGGGAGATAATCGCGCCATCAACAACTTTAGTTCGTGTACCAGTTGTTCACAAGACTTGCGATCGTCCCTCATTAAAGGATAAATATTCAAAAAAAGTCATATTGATTCGCATTTGCCTTCTAAAAAACATAGTAGACATGGTTTTTCTTCAGCAAGATTTGTTGGTGTTGATCTGCTTGTGCCAGCTCAAAAACCCAGTAGACATAGTTGCTATTTAGCAAGATTCGTTGATCTTAAAAATACTCAGTATACGGAACCAACAAGACATATTTACTCTTTGACCAACATTACTCTTTCCATCCATTTATTTTTCAGTTTTCGACTGTTTTTCATCCTTACATCACGCAGGTGCACGATGTAAGATCTGATGGAAATTGTGAATTTCGAGCAATAGCTGTCTGTCTTGGTCTTCATAAAAATGCATGGCCCACTATTCGTTATGAGTTGATAGAAGAGTTAAACATGTTCAAAGAAGAATATGTCGATATGTTTGTCGTTGGAGGATTGTTTAATGCTTACAACTTCTTGAATTTCTTCGAGTCAAATAGAAGTGCACCTACTGAGCATTGGATGACCATGCCTGATATGGGTGTCCTGGTTGCTTCGAAGTACAATGTGATATTACATGTTCTAAACATATCAGGTAGCATAACGCACTTACCGCTCCGATCTAATCCTCATCCGTGGTATCTACATGTTGCTATTGCAATCGGGCATGTTAATATTAATCATTACGTCAAAGTAACATAGGGTACTCAGTGCCGACAATCACGCCACAGTGAATTCATTTCAGACATAATTGTGCAGCTGAATGGGCTACTCCATATTTTGATCGAATTAACATTTATAATGAATATTTGTGTGTGCGCTCTAATTGTACTAGCAAATTTGTTGTATTGGATTGAGAAGACATGAAATGAATTAAATTATTTTGTATTTTATATTTAATGTTATAACTTGTTAAATCTCTTTTTTAGTATAATAATTTTATTTATAATTCCACCTAATATACTTATTTTTTATTCTTGGTTAAAAGGAATAAAATTGAAAATTGGATTAGACAAAATGGCAAAACATTAAAATTACATAGGCTATATGAGTAAAGTACATATTGAGAATCTATTGATTAATGTTTTTATCATATTAAGAGATGTTAATATTTATATGTTAAGAATTCAACAATATTTATTAAAAAAATTGTTGTATACATTCATTAACTAATTAATTTTTTTATTTGAGATTACATATTAATGAGAAAATATACATACTCACTGAGAACACAAATTTATAATTGTTAATGACTTGTTAATTGTTAAGAAAAAAGTAAAAATGGGAAGGGGAGAGGGGAGGGGGAAGTTGCATTGCATTAATATCTTAAAAAGTCGTAGTAAATACATGGGTCTAATAGCAAATACTCTCTCCGTCCCATAAAATCTTATCTATTTTGTTATTTTGGGCGTCCCACTTTAAAGTTTCACTTTTCTAAAAATGAAACTTTTTAATATTTTTTTATTCATGGGACACATTTGTCATACTCACAACAACTATCTATTTACTATTCTCTACCCCACTTTCTCTCTCCTACCCACTCACAACACTTACTTTAATAACATTATATATATTCACTCATTATTTTTTATTCTCAATAGTAAACGGGTAACCTGTGAGACGGAGAAAGTATATGTTCCGTCATTAAACCAAATTTCAAAACCAAATTTCAAGATAAATATTATGTTGACTTTTAAAATTTTAAAAGATGTAGTGTGAATAGTATCACCCGTAATATTTGCAGGTCTGCAGACCCTACCTCAAAATTTCCACTTCAATGAATTGCTCAAATCAAGGACTTTTGCCTGCTTAACTTTAAATAGCAAAAGCTTACCCTATTCATTAATTTTAACTTTAAATGCAAACCAACTTCAAGTTTTTTCTGCAATTTTTTTTTTTTTTTTATATTTGATATCTAGGTTTCAAGCTTTGTCGGACTAAGTCCTGAATCATCAGCCACCGGCTCCTCAATGACTGACGAAGGTAAACCGCGAGATATGCTGAGGTAGTCAGGGTGGCAGCATCCCTTATACTCCTTGCCCCAAGAAAACCCTCATACATGACGCTTACATCACTCTTAGATCGCCAATTAATTGGTTGCTCCAGCTGCTCCTGCCTTACTTCTGCAAACTGATGTATTATTGGTAAAAAAAAAACAGTTAAAAAAATATGTTGCATTGTACTTTTTTTTACCCTTCTTATTGTGATATGTGATTCAAAAATACATGATAATTAATCGTATATTGAAATTTCGTAATGAAATTCAATTCAAGTAAATAAAACTACTCAAGATCGCCCCTTCTACGGATACCAATGGATAATCGCCATGCATCAAGAACTGATTCCGGGAGCAACGAAGCGAAGAACCATTGTAGCGAATGAGACCAATAAGGCATACAACGTGCTTCGTAGCCTATATACCTAACTGCAACTCGCGCATAATTTTCTGGTGATGGAATGAAAAATGAAGATTTAATTATCGATGCAATCCGCAATGCCATTTTCGTTGAAACGTATAATGGTACCTGAAAATTAAATAAATAAAAAAAGAAGATATAAGTGTTTTATTATAATTTCTTTAATTATAATTGCAAAATGAAATTTCTGAGTTCATATATACCTGACATTGAACATCTATCCCTTGGTGCTTGTATTCAACATTTAAGCATCTGGAGAACTGGTCAATATACCTGTATAAAAAATAAAAAGTATTTATCATTTTAAATACTTGAATTATCGATAGAGTTTTGGACAATTATATCCTTATCTCACTAGCTTGTCATTGTTCACTCATTTCTTAACATTTTCGTAATAAGCATGCGAATACCGGTAGAAGACTCTTATAAGAAGCCTTAGGGGTATGAAGCCTTAGGTACCCCGATTGGGTGATACATGAGAGGGAGTAGTTTGAATCCCAATGCCATTATTGCAAAAAGAAACCAGGCCACTGCAGAGGCCTATTTCATTATGGCGGTTAAGTACTTGTACCATCATTTTTGTAATTTTTCGTCACTTTGCTCGCATACTTCTTTGCTAACTATCCTCTTTTTGATCGTGCAGTTCTTACCCTCGAGCAAGAATTCCAAATGAATAGGATTATGGATCTGGGTGACAGGAGGAGGAACAATAAAGCACATGGAGCTACTAATGCTCGTGCTAGCATGAAGAAGGAGGCAATGGATCGAAACGCCTTGCTCCCTAAGAAATGAGTTGAAATGATCACCGGGGATGGAATTGGGCATTTTCTTAATAAGCATGCAAATACCGGTAGAAGACTCTTATAGTTCGAAACAGAGAGACTATTATATTTCACTTTATAACAAAAACAGAAATATTTTGAGACAAAATGATTAATACCTAGGCTATTAATTCATATATATATATATATATATATATATATATATATATATATATATATATATATATATATATATATATATATATATATATATATATATATATATATATATATATATATATATATATATATATGAGGGAGGGGTTTGCTACAGTGGTATGAACAGTTTCAAGCGGTAAAATTCCTATTTTGCCCTAATACATTTGTCCCTTTTCCATTTTACCCTTAATTTTTTTTTTTAATTTAAAATAAAAAAAAATTTAAAAAAATCACGTGGCCTTGGACACGGGCATGTACTAGTATATATATATAGTATAAATGACATCCTTGCTACATTACAATGAACAATTTCAAGTGTCAAATTTCCCATTTTGCCCTCACTATATTGTCCCTTTCCCATTTTGCCCTTTAAAAAAAAAACACGTGTCTTTAAACACGGGCTTTTACTAGTATATACTCCCTCCGTCCCACGTGAATGCAAACTTATTTCCATTTTGGTCCGTTCCACGTGAATGCAAACTGTCCAAAATGGAAATAAATTTATTATTTTATATTCACCCTACCCCATCCACTCATTCTCTCTCTTCATTTTTCACCATACAATTTATTCAACCAACCTACTATTAACTCCACTCATTCTCTCTCTTCGTTTTCTACCACACATTTTCATTATCTTAATAATATTTCTTAATTATTGTGCTCGGAAAAATGATTCACAATGCCATGTGGGACGGAGGGAGTATATATTGAATAGATGTTTTAAAGAGTCCGCAACGGTTAGGTCATGGTCTCCATCTTTTAGTTATTAGTAGCAGTTATTTTACATGGTGTACCTAGTACTTATGCTTGGTTGGGTTGTCCCACCTAGATCCAATTAAAGAATGCCACTTTATTATTTATTTTTATTTTTTTTATTTTTTTTATTTTTTTATACCTGTGCTAGCCTTCGCCGAGTTAGTCCTGGACCACTAGCTACCGCCCACAGTGAATGCCACTTTATTATCAAAGATATATGGTATGGAGGGGGATGAGTGTCCTAATCTGTAATTATCAAAGATTTTTTAATTCTTGATAAAAAAAAAAAAAGGGTGTTGCTTATATTTGCTTAGCATGTGATGCTACTACTAACAATCTCTGTTTGTTTCGGGGAAAATAACTTTCGGAAAATGATTTCCTGAAAAATGTTTTTCGGAAAAGGAAAACGTTTTCCGAAAATGTGGAAAACGTTTTCCGAAAAATGAGGAAGATGTTTTTCTGGAAAACAACTTCCTTAGGAAAATGGGAAATTTCGGAAAATGAAGATGTTTTTCGGGAAATTATTATTATTATTATTATTACTATTATTTTATTATTATTATTTTTTATTATTATTATTTTATTATTATTATTATTTTATTATTATTATTATTATTATTTATTTTTTTATTATTATTATTATTATTTTATTATTATTTTATTATTATTTTATTATTATTATTATTATTATTATTATTATTATTATTATATTATTATTTTGTTATTATTATTATTATTATTTATTATTATTATTGTATTATTATTTTATTATTATTATTTTATTATTTTGTTATTATTATTATTATTATTATTATTATTATTTTATTATTATTTTATTATTATTAGCCAAAAACTTGCAAAAAACGCGTTTTTTGTTAAGTTAACAAAAAACGTGTTTTACCGTCTCTCTCTCCTCTCTCTCTCTATACGCAAAGGGGAAGCTCTGCGTCTTCTTCGTCCTCACCGATCTCCCTCACCAAATCCATTACCACCGGCGACCTCTCGAAATCAACAGGAGATTCAATAACAATTGTGTGTGTTTTTTTTTTTAATTCGATTCGCATCTACCTTAATTTCAAATTGTGGGAATCTGCTAAAGTGGGAGTCAGCCCACATGTTGGCTATAGGATCCAAAGGATATGTAGTACGCTGTGAAATACCCTTGCTAAGCTCAATACCTTGCGACGTTAAATTTTGTTGTCGTCTTTCTTTTCCCAGTTCGATCTAGGTGTTCTTCAATTGAGATTGAATTAGAATGAGCCCTCCCCCTTTTTAAACCTAATTGTTTTTTGTGTTTTAGTGAAAGTGAATTTTATGTTTGAATTTCAGATGCCAGTCCATGTATTGTGAAGTGCCAGTCCATGTGTTTTCAAATGCCAGTTAGTTCCAATTTTAATTCCAATTTCAGATGCCAGTCCATGTGTTTTGAAGTGCCAGTCCATGTGTTTTCAAATGCCAGTTAGTGTATAATAGAGTGCCAGTAAGTGTGTAACTGAGTGTCAATGTATTTTTTGAATGTCAGTTCTTGTAATTTTGAATGTCAGTCCATGTTTTTTTGAATGCCAGTTCATGTTTTTTTGAATATCAGCAAAAATAATTATCAGTGTTTTTGAGTGCCAGTATATGCATTTTTGAGTGCCAGTAAATGTGTTTTCAAATGCCAGTGTTAGTGTAACAGAGTGCCAGTATGAAGAGTGTCAGTTCATGTATTTAAAAGTGCCCGTGTAAAAAGTGCCAGTTTCATGTTTATAAAATGCCAGTATGAAATCACTGGTCATTTGTAATATTAACACTGTCATTTATCATGGTTGCCAGTAATTACAAAAATGCCACCGTTTATTTTGAACATGGTTGCCAGTAATTACAAAATTGCCACCGTTTATTTTGAAAACACATTTTTTCTTATCTTAAGAAAAAACTAGTTTTTTATAAGACCAACTCTTATTATTATTATTATTATTATTATTATTATTATTATTTTATTATTATTTTATTTTTATTATTATTTTATTATTAATATTATTATTTTATTATTATTATTTTATTATTATTTTATTATTATTATTATTATTATTATTATTATTATTATTATTATTATTATTATTATTATTATTATTATTATTATTATTATTATTATTATTATTATTATTATTATTAAAATATTATCCATCCACTTTTTTTACACCATTTTCCGGAAAACAACTTCCTTAGGAAAAATTCGAAAAACGTTTTCCTTAGAAACGGCGGAAAATGTTTTCCGAAAAACATTTTCTCCATTTTTCGGAAAACTACCAAACACCGGAAAATGGGAAAACGTTTTCCGAAAAACAAACATGTTTCGAGGAAAATAGGGATAACGTTTTCTGAAAAATTACCAAACACCGGAAAATGGGGAAAACGTTTTCCGAAAAACGTTTTCCTCCCATTTTCCTTGAAACAAACGGGGCCTTAGTATTATTTTTTGAAATTTAAATAGTTTTAACAAAATGTGACAATTATTTAAAAAATGACAACTATTTAAGATAGAAATGAGTATATTGAGATTGTTCATTTTGTTTTGTGACAGTAATAATCAAGATCGTTCTACCAACGGACGCCTACATTAAATGATAAAATGGCATTTTAGCCCAATCACAGATCTTGAATTCAAGTTTTTGAAACGAAGTAGCGTTAAAATTTTGTTGTCCTTGTGATCCTATAAATATAACTGAACCTGATTAGTCGACATCGTTAAAATTTTGTTGTCCTTGTGGTCCTAAATGAACCTGATTAGTCGACATTTAGGGGTACTATTTATTTACCACAAAGTCTTAGTCCTGCACAAACCAAATAAATCGGTCCACCCTATTGTACTGGTTATCCCCCCTTACACACCCACACCCACCTCCTATTTAATTAATGACGGATTCAGAATTTAAGGGGGATAAAATTACATTTATTGTGAGTATAAAAGTGAAATAGGAGAGAGAATGAGTGAGTGAAATAATGAAGATTCTTTGTCATTTTAGGAAAGGTGAAGCTTCTAACGGGACGCCCTTTTGGGTAATTGGTGAAGTTTTTATTGGAACGGAGGGAGTATATTGCACTAATACTGTTAGAATATTATCGTACATCGGGAATTGACAAATTTTGCCTATAATATATAAAGATCATGTGCCACTACCCTTATCACCAATTGATTTTAAGGTGGAATCTTAGACTTTAAAAATGGTATAAGAGCAGGTTCATTAAACGTTCAAGCCCAACAGCCCACAATTTTACTGCGTGCCACCCGATTAATAAGTAAACGTTGTAAGCTTTGACAAAGCCCGATATACTTGAGGGGGCGTGTTAAAGATATTATCCTATATCGGGAATTGACAAACCTTACCTATAATATATACAGTAAAGATTATGGGTCACTTCCATTAATAGCAATTGATATTAATATGTAATCTTATAATTTAAGAAATACGCGTAACCTTTACAAAAATTACAGTAGTAATTTGTGTTTTTTAGATGAACTGGTGTCACGACTCACGACCTCCATTAGACTCCATGTAGGTCCGCTGGTGCCCCCACCCTCACTCCCTCTCCCTCTCCCCCCTCCCCCCACACACACACACTAAAGGCTATCTTACTGCCATTAATCCACCAGTAGGGAGGTGTAGATGGAGGTGCTGCCAAATCTAAAACGTTCACCTAGGGGGTGCAATAAACTATCATCATCTTAAGAGGGAAACTTTTTTTAAATAGTTTCTTTTAAAATTAATAAATATCAAAGTGACAAATCTTTCAAACTATTGCTAAAAATGATCATATTTATATAATTTTGTCCGTTTAAACTCGCTGCACGATATAACGAGTTTAAATTTGCTCAATTTTATTTTAATATTTATGAATAGTAGAAAAAAACAACTAAAATTTAAACTCGCTGTGCTACTAATAAGTTCAAATGTAACCCAAGACCCTTTTGCACGCCCACGCCCACGCCCTCAAGCAGACAAGCACCCATTGATTTTGCACCTCCTTTTCCCTTACCAGTAAAGGGGATGCTAGTTCAACCCATCATAAAAATATTATTTCTCCGTCACACTTTAAATTGTAAAATAATCATACAAAAATTATGTCTTAATTAATAAAGAAAATTAAAATGAAGTATTAATTTTTTCGTCTCAAATAAATACTTTGAAAAAAAATGTACATCTATAAAAAAATTATTTCCTTTCTTTAAAAATGAATATTACTTTCAACTCAAAGTGAATAACAAAAAAATAATACTGCTTTTTTTGTCCAAAAAAATGAACATTACTTCCTACATCCTAATGAATATTTTAAAAAATAATACTACTTCATTCATTCGCCTAAAAAATTAATATTTGTAACGTTAGTGTTTTCGTCTCAAAATATGACACTAATTTTTGAGACGAATGAATGAAAGAAGTAGTGTTATTTTCTAAAATATTCATTGGGACGAAGAAAGTAATGTTCATTTTTTTTAGATGTTTCTAAAAATTAATGTTTACTATAATGTTAGTATCTTCGTCTCAAAAAATGAACATTAATTTTTGAGACGAATGAAATAGTATTCTTTTCTAAAATGTTCAGTGAGACGAAAGAAGCAATGTTTATTTTTTTTTCGGACAAAGAAAGTAGTATTAATTTTTTGGTTATTCATTTTGGGGAGAAAGTAATATTTTTTTTGAAATGAAGGAAATATTTTTTATAAAGAAGTAGAATTTTTCTCAAAATATTTATTTGAGACGGAAAAAATAATACTCCCTCTTATTTTTCTTTATTAAAACATAATTTTTGTATTATTGTTTTGCAATTTAAAGTGAGACGGGAAGTAGTATTTTCATGTGAGGGTGAAATTCTTGCAAAAACTTTATAATGTTACATTTTAACTCGCTACTTCAACTTCAGGTAGCGAGTTTAAATTTTAGTTTTTTTTTTTTTATATTCATAAATATTAAAATAAAATTGATCAAATTTAAACACGATACACGTGTAGCGAGTTTAAACAGACAAAATTATAAATAAAAATGGTCATATATATTCTGAGCAATAATTTGAAATGTTTATCATTTTGGTATTTATTAATTTTAAAAGAAATTATTTGAGAAAAGTTTCTCTTAAAAAAGAGGTGTCTCATTTGATATCTGGTAATACCTAAGGGATTAATCTCACACAAAATTTTAATACACAAAAAAAAAAAAAAAAAAGAAGGTAATTAATTGATGTTGGATATTTGCAGGTCGGCAGACCCTTGATTTTGATACCTCAAAATATCCACCAATCATAAACACTACAAGAAAACTGACAGATACCGACGGGGAGAGAGAGAGAGAGAGAGAAGGCTTACGCTTTTGAAGCAGCATAGACAGCAAAGAGAGGATGAGAAGGAACGACAATGGCAGCACCGGAGCCAAGATTAACAATGGCACCTTTCTTCCTCCTAATCATCGCCGGTAACACCCCTCGTGTGATCAAACTAGTACCCTCAATATTCACCCTCACCACATTCATCCACACTTCTTCCTCCACTTCATGAAAATACCTAGCCGCCTTATACGTAACCCCGACATTATTCACAAGAATTCCCACGTCCAATTTCAACCCTTCGATTACCTCCACCATCGCCTTAACCCCACATCTTACGTCCCCGTTAAAATCCAGCACAAAAGTCTTGATCATGGTGTTAGGATACACTGACAAGATATCACAAGAAACTTGCTCGAGTTTCTGAAAGTTTCTACTGACAAGGATAAGGTTTAAGCCCTTTTTTGCTAGCTCAAAGGCAAATGCTTTTCCAATGCCATCAGTTGAGCCTGTGATGAGAGCCCACGAGCCGTAACAATCTTTGAGGTTCTTCGGTTGTCTGAAGAAGGTGATAAAAGCCCACCTGAGGAGGAGGAAGGAAGGTTTTAGGAGAGTGAAAAAACCTAGGATGGAGAGAAGAAGTGTCCATGAAGGTTGGAAAAACATAGATGCTCAAAAGTGTAAATCTTGGAGATGCTAAAGAATAAGAACCACCAGATGAGCTCTTCAATACGATGAGCTCTTATTTATGGTTTACTATGTAAGACATTGGGCCACTTAATTCCCCGCCGCTGAGCCTAGAAACTACTGACATATGGCAGTCCAGAACGAAGCCCAAAAGAAAAAAGAAACCTTTTTCCATTTACTTCTGACAATTTGGTTGGTAAGATGTTGTCAGACTTCATTGCAGAAATGAAGCTTCTTTGCTGGGGTGGATACAAGTCTCTCTCTCTTGCCTAGTATCGGGGCGGACACAAGACCACCCAAAAGGAGTGGTTGTGAACCCTCAAAATTAATTTTGACATGTAAAAAAAAAAAAAAAACACTACTAAGTACACCCCCACTTACCAGCTCAGTCAATCCCTTGGCAAAAAAATGAAGAATCGATGTAGATATTAATGTAAAAAACAATTATTTTTTTGAAGTTTTTGAATAATGTAATTCGTGAATCCCTTCATTTTAACCCTGGGTCCGCCTCTGCCGTATAACTTTCATGACAATCACATGCCTTAACTAACAAGAACTGCCCATTCCCCCTAATCTATTTATTGCTTCATGGATATTCTGTGTAAACCAACAACAAATACTAGAGGCTCACACGCATCCGGTGACAAAAACTAGCACGGGTTAATATGTTTCACACAAAAACAAGAGAATGAATTTTTCTCAAGTTATATAAGAAAGGAGAAAAACAAAACGAAAACGAGTGTTGTCAATAGTATTGTCAACAATAAAAATAACACTGTTTACAAAAATTAAAAAAGACGAAAATAATTGAGATATTTTAAAGCAGCGAAAATAAAATAAACACAAGAGAATGAATTTTTCTCAAGTTATATAAATATAACTTGAAGGTGCCCGGATGGCAAGATCTTTCTTGTAAGTAAATTTTTGTTACAAGGCCGAAAAAGTTCCTTAATGATTTTTAATCAATAGATCGATGTAACGACTATTATAGAACACACTCTATATATAGAACTCACTATCTCACACTCAGAAACACTCTAGGAATGAGAGCACTATAACTCACTGGTGTTGGATAGAGCGTTGCCAACACATGGGACAACACTGTGAGACTGTGTTATATCTTGTGCAAATCTCAACTATGGATTGGATGGTTTGAAGTTGTAAGATGCTTGTACTTATATAGGCTTCTAGAACTTGGATCCTACTCAATCTCGCCAGAAATCAGTCGTGAGAGAGAAGTGGAACCACCTTTCCACTTTTAGCTCCACCTTTCATGTTTGTAGTGAGACTAGGTCTTCTCTTGTTTCATTGCTTGTACATCCAAGCTTATTCAGCCTTTTACACGTTATTTTCGTTCCCTCCATTTAGATAAGCTCTAACAACTTTACTTGGTCTCCACTTTTATACATAAATGAGGATTTATGTTTAACTTCCTTTCCTTACACATTTGTCACGCCTTAAACAGCCATTAAACCCTGTTCAAACGCATTTCTAACAAATTAATAGCATACATGGAAACAATTAACTATCACTTTGTAATTTATAAATAACATATAGTAACTATTTTCATTTTAAACTGCTAACACGATGACAATATTAGCGGATATTTTGGTATTCATAATACCGTGATATATGTTGATAGGGATATTAATAATCTTTGTGAATATTTAGCTAAGAATAGAGAGTCCTAGTTTACCTTAAATAACTTGTACATTGAGTCCTATATATGCTTTTGTAACCTCTGTAAACAGAATCACGTAAAGAAAAGAAAATTTCTTCCCTCCTCTGGTGTCTTCCGCATGATCTATTCTAACATGGTATCAGCCTAAACTTCTCGATCCAGACGTTAAACTCAATTCTTCCCTGCCTTCTCTTCTTTGTTCTCGGCTTTTCATGGAGAGTACACCCGATTCAGGTTCTTCTTCCTCCTCTCTTATCAGCAATATGACAACTTCTTCCTCCCTTCCAGTTTTCTACAACCCCAACGCCATCATGGGGCAAACTTACCTTACCAAGGAAAACTACATCAACTGGGCCAACCTCTTCAAAACTCTTCTCCGCACCCATAACCTTCTTTACATCATTAACCCAGACCAACCTCCGGCTAAATTACCCGACGGTTCTGATAATCCCAAACACACCCTATGGAAGAAGGGTACCGACCTGGTTTGTGGATGGATCAAGGGGACGGTGACACCCTCTGTTCAGCCGTACCTTAATTCTTGTGACACTGCCCCTTCCGCTTGGACTGCTTTGTCTAAAAGATTTGGAGCTTCCTCTGCACTTCAAATCGATAACCTTAAGGAGAAATTACACGATTTGAAGAAAGCTCCAGATACCTCCATCTCCGATTATCTTCTCCGAGCCTCGTCCATCTCTGACTCTCTTACAGCCGCCGGTGATCCTGTTGATGAAGCTGTGTTAATCCAGCGCGTATTGGGCGGATTAGGCCAAGAGTACAAGGAACTCCTGACAGTCGTTGCGGCAATCCACGCTCAAAATCCTCTCACCTTTGATGCACTGACCGATTTGCTTCTGAAAGAGGAGACGTTGCTTCTCAAATTCGCTACTTCGGCTCCCACAGTGACAGCACTTGCTGTCGTGAAAAATAACAACACTCCAGCCCCGGTACTCAGTCCTACAGGTAATCGAGGAGGTGGCAACAACAACAATCGTGGCAATCGACAAAATAATCGTAATCGATTTGGTGGTAATCGTGGGAATGGTGGCTATCAGTCTCACAGACAGTGGAATAATTCATGGAATCCCTCTTGGAACAACCATGCTGGTCTTGGCCGTGGGTCTGGAAACATTAGGGGGCGTGGCAATGGGTTTGCTCGAGGTGGTTCTGGTCACAATACTGGGCGTGGGCTTCTCCCCAAACCAAATATCACGTGCCAATTGTGCTTTACTCCAGGTCATAGGGCTCTTGAATGCAACAACTACAATGCACACATGGCTTACACAGACCCATATATACTTGATTCCGGAGCAACCAATCATATGACTGCGGATCCGTCTTCCTTCTCCGGGTCTTACCCATATTCAGGTAAAGATGTAGTTACTGTTGGTAATGGCTCTAAATTAAAAATTGCTAGCATTGGTAGTTCCTGTCTTGTTGCTAATAATCGCTCTTTTCATCTTCATAATATCTTGTACGTCCCTAGTATTCATAAGCCGTTGTTATCTATTCGCCAATTTTCTAAAGATAATAATTGCTTTTTTGAACTTGACTCTTCTGGCTTTCGTGTCAAGGACAATCGGACGAAGGAGATTTTTCTTTCTGGCAGTAACAATGGCGGACTCTACAAACTCTCTTTTAATTCCAAGTCATCGAGTAGCCCCGTTGCCCTCCTTGGAGAAAGATCGAGTCAATCAACTTGGCATGACCGCTTGGGTCATCCATCTATCCCAATTCTTAAAGTTTTGTGTCAGAAATTTGGTTTACCTTTGAGCAATAAAATTAGTGAACAACAATGTTGTCACTGGTGTCCCTTAGGAAAGTCTAGCCAGTTATCTTTTTCTTCTCGAACCTTTAATGCATTGTATCCCCTAGATATGTTACATTTAGATGTTTGGGGACCTTACCCCGTTGCTTCTATGAATGGTTTTAGATATTATCTATCAATTGTCGATGATTTCTCTCGCTTTGTGTGGCTATTTCCTATGACTCATAAGTCTAATGTTACACATATCTTTAGCACTTTTAATACTCATATTGAAAATCAGTTATCCCGTCGCATATCCGCAGTACATACAGTTAAAACCATTCAAACTGATGGGGGTGGTGAATTTACTAGTCGAGCTTTTATTTCCTTTCTTCAAAATGTTGGTATTAAATATCAACTCACTTGTCCCTATACTCCACAACAAAATGGAGTAGTCGAGCGCAAACACCGTCACATTGTTGAAATGGGTCTATGTCTTATGTCTAAAGCCAAACTTCCTTATAAATTTTGGTTAGAGGCATTTAACACCGCTGTTTATCTCATAAATCCTCTTCCCATGCGTCAACACAAGTTTGTGTCTCCCTATCAAAAATTGTGGAAAAGAAAACCAGACTATCGGTTTCTCAAAGTTTTTGGGTGTTCCTGTTTCCCTCATATTGTGCCTACCAATGCTCATAAACTCATGCCAAAATCAACACATTGCATCTTTCATGGTTATGATAACTCTCGAAAAGGTTACCGATGCATGGATTTATCTAATGGCAAAGTATATATTTCTCGACATGTGATATTTGACGAAAGTTCTTTCCCTTGGCAAGATAGAAATACAAATGCTTTACTAACAGGTACCCATGTTGAGCCATACGGTCCACTACCTCCAACAGACCATCATATTTACAAGTCTGTTCCTCTCGGACCACAGCCCACCAGGCCTACTTCTTCTGTTCATCAGTATGGATCCACAAGCACTGCTCGGCCCAACTCCAGCCCCCCACCTGGGCCTCCACCTGTGCAGCCCAATGCTCTCCCTCAGTTTCGACCAGTTTTCCGGAACTCGCCAGTCCCGTTTCACTTGACAGAAACAACACCGGCCACTCTACATCCTTCTTCACTTGCTGAGAACAACCCACCACCTTCAGCAGTTGAACCAACAGTCTCACAGACCTCCTCTTCTTCGCCCGATGTTTCTGGTGATCCATCCTCTACTCCTCCACTCAAATATCGTGGTATGACTGATCTGCTGAATAACACCTTACCGGTCTCTAGTGAATACAGTCTTATTGCTATTAACAATGACCCTCTGTATGAACCGAATATGTTCAAGCAAGCCTCACAATACCCACAATGGCATTCCGCCATGACTGAGGAAATCGCTGCTCTACACCGAAACAAGACTTGGTCATTGGTTCCGTGTCGGCCTGATATGAATATAGTCGGTTGTCGTTGGATTTTCAAAGTTAAAAGGAAAGCAGATGGGTCTCTTGATCGCCATAAGGCACGTTTGGTTGCACAGGGATTTACGCAACAAGCGGGACTTGACTATGATGAGACCTTCAGTCCAGTGGTCAAGCCTTCTACCATTCGTACAGTTTTGACCGTTGCTCATTCTCGAGGTTGGGATATTCAGCAATTGGACGTCCGTAATGCCTTTCTTAATGGCTTGCTTCATGAGGAGGTATACATGAAACAACCCCCTGGTTTTGTCCACCCAACTTCTCCCACTCACGTGTGCAAGCTTCACAAAGCATTGTATGGTCTAAAACAGTCCCCTCGCGCCTGGTTTCAGCGGCTCCATGACTTCCTTATTCGATGTGGCTTCTTCAACAGTCGGTCTGATTCATCTCTTTTTATCTGGCACTCTCCTGAATCTACAACGGTCATTCTAGTTTATGTCGACAACATCATCATTACTGGTTCATCTCCGTCCGCCATCAACGCTATTATTGATGATATTTGTAAAACCTTTGACAGTCGTCGTTTAGGAGATTTGAGTTTCTTCTTGGGCCTTGAAGCAACTCGTACACCTACTACTCTGCATCTTGGCCAGGCACGATATGCCAAAGATCTACTAGCTCGCTTCAATATGACTGACTGCAAGCCCTCTTCCACGCCCACTGTACCTCACTCTCGGCTATCTTGTCACGATGGTGAGTTGCTATCTGATCCCACTACGTATCGTAGTCTAGTGGGTGGTTTGCAATATCTTACTCTGACTCGACCGGACATTGCTTTTTCGGTTAATCAAGTGTGTCAATTCATGCATCAACCTCGCACCACTCATATGATATCAGCTAAAAGAATTCTCCGGTTCATCAATGGTACGATTGATCTTGGACTCACGTTTCATCGCTCCTCAAATCTTTCTATTCGTGCGTATTTCGACGCAAATTGGGCAGGTGATCCGGACGATCGTCGTTCAACAACTGGTGCTTGTATATTCATTGGTCCAAACATTGTTTCTTGGATGGCAAAGAAACAATCTACGGTGTCCCGTTCTAGCAGTGAAGCTGAATACCGCGCTCTCGCCACAACTACTGCAGAACTTCGTTGGTTCTCTTATTTATTTCGTGAGCTGCGTCTTCCTTTTTCGCCGCCTTCCCTCTTTTGTGACAACCTCTCGGCACTCCATATGGCCCGTAACCCGGTCTTCCATGCTCGCACTCGGCACATTGATATCGACTATCATTTTATTCGTGAGTTGGTCGCTCGTGGTTTTTTAACGCTACATTATGTTTCTACAGCTCGCTGATGTGTTCATTAAGGGATTGCCTAAACCTCGTTTTCAGTCCCTTACAATCAAGCTGCGTCTTCCCTTTGGACGTCTTGCTTGAGGGGGGGGGGGGATATTAGCGGATATTTTGGTATTCATAATACCGTGATATATGTTGATAGGGATATTAATAATCTTTGTGAATATTTAGCTAAGAATAGAGAGTCCTAGTTTACCTCAAATAACTTGTACATTGAGTCCTATATATGCTTTTGTAACCTCTGTAAACAGAATCACGTAAAGAAAAAAAAAATTCTTCCCTCCTCTGGTGTCTTCCGCATTATCTATTCAACAGACAATACATGAGGTAACACCAATGATAATACTACTGGTGTTAACACTAACCGTACTAAACCCGAAAGTGCACTGTTGGAGATATACAGAAGTGGAAGGTGAAATTAATATTACGCTTTTTTTCCTTGTAGGCACAAATTGGGTTGAACAAATAGTACCAAGGAAATGCTGAAATGATAGTACATCTTTTTCTAAGTATTTTGACAAAGTAAAATGGTACTTACACAAATTGGGTTGAACAAAAAGTACCAAGGAAATGCTGAAATGATATTACATCTTTTTTTTCTGAGTGTTTTATTTTCGTCGGTAATATCGTCGGAAATAAAAATACCGACTGAACGGTATAAATCGAGATACGAACATGGGCTTGCTCGAGCTGGGCTCAATTGGATTGGGCCATGAATATTATCTAATAACCAAGTATTAGGGCCGAGTAAGGACTTCCTCGTATGCCGAGGAACGTTTACCTCGACCTTATGCCATCATGCTTGGGCCGTCATGTCGCAAGTGACGAGGAGAGAAAAGTTCTTACCTCGGCATTTCATCACTGTGACGAGGAAACAAAATCATTTACCCCGGCATATATACAGGCCGGCCAATCTACAAATGACGAGGAAGCATAATCATTTATCTCGGTCTATTTGCCAGGGCCGAGGTAAAACATTTATGTTCCTCGGCGTTTCGGCTAGCAGTTATACAGTCCTTATTCAACAAGGATTATACATACAAGAATGATCCAATCAGGATTATAATTACCAACACCACTTCAAGTCAAACAATGATTCTTCATCAGATATAATTCTTTTAGGATTATATCTCATCTCTTTACAAGTTCACTCCAACATGGATTCTATCAATCCATCCCTATAAATACAAGCCCAATGGCTCATTATTCGGTACGTTACTTTTTAAATTGGGAAAACTCTGTCAATTTGTTTTCTCATATACAAACCGTGAACTTACTCTCACGCCGGAGGGCCCTTAGCCGGATCCGCCCCGGCTTAGTTTACGTGTTTTCTCTTATTTTCAGGCCTTGCAATCACCGGAGCAATCATCGCTTGGATTTGGGCTGAATTGACGATTTTGGCATCATCAATTGGTTCCATTGCCGGGAAATCGATTCAAACACCCTTTGTTTGGCCTGGAAAACGCTCGCTAAAAGCCAATTTTCTTGCCGGAATTTTTCTCTCATTGAACGGAATTTCTGGAAAACGTTTGGGCTCTGTTCTTGAAACCGCCGGAATCTGCAAATCTCAATCGGAATTTACCCAAATTCCGTTGGAGGCGTTTTTAGCGTGAAATTCCGCCCCAGTTTGGCTTGAATTCTTTGGTGTTGAAAAAATCACAATTAGTTGTTTGTTTGTGGTCAAAATTTGCCCTAATTTTGGCCATAAATTTGGTTATATTGAAATTGTGGTTTTTGGAAAATTTACACTTGGTAATTTGCTGTTGACTCACAATGGAAGGACAGTTTACGAGTGTTACGGCTGAGGATCCAACCCAGGTGAATGGGGCGAACACCGGAGCCGAGGAGCTGCCTCCTCCTCCTCCTCTACCTCAGCCAGATGCCCCTCCTCCCCTCTCCATGACCCTTCGTTCCAAGGGTCAGGTGAATGCCGAGGGAGAAGGCGCTGAGCTTCCTCGTCCTACTCGCGCCCGCGGAAAGCAAGGGGGGAGGAAGAAAACAAAGAATGCCGACGCCGATCAAGCGAGCGGGGAGGAAGTCGACCCGTTGGCCAAGCGCTCTTTGTTACATAGGCAAATGGAGACATTGCAAAGAATGTATGAAACACAGTGCCGCTCTTTTGCAATTGGACCCAGAGCATTCCATGGCCGAATTTATTAGACCATCTCGTGGGCAACCCCTCGAAAAGGGACAAGGTGAGCAACGAGCTCCTACTCCTCAAGACCGCTGAATTACCACCCAGGGAACCTACCCGTCCTCGGCATTGACAGTAGAAGAGGGATCGGGTGGTCGACTTGAGAAGCCAATTGACTCCCGGGGGAAGAGGAGGTGAACTCAAGGGACCTAAGGACGAGGCTCGGTCTAAACGGGCGAATGTCACCACCTCGTCCTAGTCATAGCACCCCTAGGCATCCGCATTCTCCTCGTCCTCGTCGATCCGCCATGATTCTCCTCTTCCCCTAAGATCGTCCGAGATTCTCCCCGTCCCCGTGTTCGTGAATTTGCTAAGCCAAGTGACCCCGGAACCGTACAGATGATACTTGGTGGCCAAGACACGGAATTGAAGCGTGATAAGGCCCCTTCCAAACGGGACGGCCACCGGCATGACGCGGAGCACGGATAGGGTGAATGATCGCCCCAAGGACAAATCCGTCGAAGCTCCCAACGAAGCACCCGCTCAAGCAAAGGATGACAAGGAGTGGAAACCAAGCAATGGGAAGTTTGTTGAAGCAAAGACCGGATGACATGGAGAGGGGAAAGAAGTTCAATGACGATGATTATGGTAGGGCAACACGTCCATTTTCCTTGAGAATAACCGCGCTAGCCTCCACCTAATCCCCACCTCAAGCTCCCTAATTTCGAAAAATACAATGGCACGACCGATGCAAAAGACCACGTCTGCAAAGTTTTGAACAAACTATGAATCTCCTCACCACCGCCGATGACACGCTCCTGTAAAGCTTTCGCGAGCACCTTCTCAGGAACCGGCTTTGACACAGTTCAGTGAGCTTAAAAGAGGTAGCATCGATTCTTTGAGAGGCATGAGGAGAATGTTCTTGGACCGCTTTGCTCTTTGTGGTAAAGAGGAAGATAAGGCTGGCTGACTTGGCCAACATTGAGCAGGGAAAGGGAGAGACCACCCTCAGCTATTATAATCGATTCCGAAAAATGGCAGACCAGGTTGAAGAGAGCCTCACTGATAGGGAGGTCATTGTTTGTTTCAACTCTGGCTTAAAATCTGGTCCCCTCGTTTACGAACTCTCAGCCCGGGAACCTCAAACAAAGTCCGAACTATACAAGGTAGCTTATGCCATTTCCATGGCTGAAGACAAAACAAAGAAAAGGGGAGCTGACAAGACAGAAACAGAGGCGACAGGCACTCGCCAGAATGATAATGGGAACGGCAAGGGTTCCAAAGGGAAAAATAAAATAAGGAGCACGGAGAAGCTTGAATTCACTCCTCTTACAAAACCCATCTCTGAAATCATGCAGCTGGTCAACCTTCATCCACCCCATCCAATGACTGACAAGCCAAAATTCCCTCGTAACATGAACAAATACTGTGATTTTCACAAAGACCACGGGCACACCAGTGATGGCTGTTGGGCCCTCAAGAAAATAATCCAAAAATGGGTCGAAGAGGGAAAGTTAGATCGTTATGTCATGAAAAAAGACAACAAGCGGAAGCGGAAGGAAGAGGAAAGTGAAGATGACGACAAAAGCGAGGATGAAGACCGCGAGCCTCCTAGGGCCAAGTTGCATGTGATACGGGAAGAGGTAACTTCTACCAGAAAACTAAGGGACCAGATCCACGAGCTGAGCAAAGTATACCATGTTCCTGCTTGGATCCATAAAGCAGAAGAGGTCATTAGTTTCTCTCCTAATGAGTTGGCTGGAAGCCGAGCAGCTCGTGAACAACCCTTGGTGATAAAGGGTCGAATAGACAATGTTGAATCCGAAAGACTTCTCGTTGACACGGGGGCCTCCCGTGACATCCTATATTATTCAGCCTTCCAACAGATGGGCTTGAAAGACACCATGTTGGAACCATATCATGGAAGGCTAGAAGGATTCACCAATCAAAAGGTGGGAGCCAAGGGAACTGTGGAGCTAGAACTTGAAGTCGGTGATCATCCCTTCCTAGCCAAAGCCACAGTCAATTTCGTAGTCATGGATTTGACTAGTGATTACCATGCGATCATAGGCATTCCAAGTCAAGCTAAACTGGGGATGGTGGCCTCACTTCCCCACCAACGAGTTAAATTCCCCACTCGGGCAGGGATTGGATGTGTGAGGGCCACCCCCAAAGACTTCTTGGAACATGTCGTGAAGAGCAAAAAGAAATCCAAAAGTGTGGAGATAGATACCCCCGAGGAAAACATCAAGATCTCAAAGTCTTAGAAAACCACCGAAACTAGTTCCAGAATGAGCTATATTCGTGAGGTGTTTGCAGATGAGGACGAACATGTGGTCCTAGAAATTGCAGACGACCAAGGCATAGTCCTACCTGTACCTGAGGAAGAACCTATGGTCCAAGAAATTGCAGATGACCTAGGCATAGTTCCGCCCGTATCCAAGGAAGACCCTGCTCTCTTCAACGGCCAGAACTCGGGGGGCCAACCACGACCAAGGGAAGGTCAATCTCCCCGATGTTGATAAACTTATGGAGGAAGAAGGCCTCAACGTGAACGACAATGAGGGGAGAAGAATTAGAGAGATCATTATTGAGTCTCTAGAATTCCGCGACGGTCCTGAAATGAAGCCTGTAGATGAACTGGAAGAGGTAGTCATCAACCCTGACTATCTTGAACAAAAAATCAAGCTCGGGGGCCAATTATCTCCAGAAGAGAAAGAAAAAATCATCTCCCTCTTGAAAAGCAGTCTTGACGTCTTTGCTTGGAGAGTCGAAGATATGAGGGGGATCAATGAAGAAGTAGCCCTCCACCGCCTGGAAGTTGATCCTTTAGCAAAGACTATCTCCGAGACAAGGAGAAATTTTGCAAGGGACAAGGAGGAAGCTATAAAAGAAGAGGTGCAGAAATTACTTAGCGCCGGAATAATTCGTGAAGTCAAGTACCCCGTTTGGTTGGCCAACGTAGTTATGGTGAAGAAGCAAAATGGGAAGTGGCGTATGTGCATAGACTTTACTGATCTAAACAAAGCCTGCCCCAAGGACAGCTATCTGTAAGTACCCAAATCTGGCTCATGCCTTCCGATTAAATTTTCCGACAATTTCGGTAAGTTTTCCGATAATTCCCCAGACCTTCCTAGTGTTAGGAAACATTAGAATTTGTTTTTAATTAATTTAGAGAGCTGAAGGGGATCCTTCT